>JANHGC010003545.1:82974-101280 GCA_027560395.1 Boaedon fuliginosus
CTGGTGGGATTCGATCTGACAACCTGCTGAACAAGTCAGCAGAGACTGCAGTGCTGCATTTAACCACTGTGCCACCGCAATATTAAATGGTTAATATTTGTGCCATTTATATGGCACAAATAAATTCCATGTATTTATGCTGGAACACTCTGTGTTCATTCTGCAATTCTAAGAAAGAACTTCTAGCAAGGCTACTAATAGTTGTGTTCCTCCCATGGATTATAATGAAGCATCGGTTGCTTTCAGGTTTGCCTTTCTAGAGGGGCATATTTTCAGGGCCTGCCCTTAACATCCATCTCTTGCAAACAGACAGACTCACTATGACATTGAAAAATAAAGGGGAATCGGAATACTACAAAAGTTGGGAAAGGTGGTATAACTGGATTGAGGAGAAAAATACAAAGACAAGGAGTTAGAAACCGAATTAAGTATAACACTATAAGAAAATGGTCCATATATGAATATGAATATAGGTAATTAAGTAGATAAAGGTCTAGATTTGTAGAAGAGAAGAGATGGAAATATCGAAACGTTATTTACTGTAAAGGTAAATGTAAATAGTTAATGTGTGTTTTTTCTTTTCTGTTATGTTTTGTTGTGTTTGTTTTTAAATAATAAAATCTATTTAAAAAGACATCTATTTCTTGCAAACAGAACCAGTGGCACCCACAATCACAGGACACCCTCAGAATCAGACGACCAACATTGGCGAAACAATAGAAGTTGTTTGCAGAGCAAGTGGGATTCCTTCCCCAGACATCGCTTGGTTTAAAAACAATAATTCTCTTATTGAAGATTCAGGTAAGAAAGTTCTCCTCTATCCAGTTGCTTAGGTTAAATTTCCCATTGATGTTGCAATGCTCAATGTATTGCTTATTTATTTCTTATTTATTTCTTATATTTTTATGCTGCCCAATTCCCGAAAGACTCTGGGCGGCTTACAACATGGATAGCAATAGCACTCAGATTTTATACACTGCTTGTCAGAGCTTTACAACACTCCCCAAGCAGTTACAGAGTCAGCCTATTGCCTCCCAAACAATCTGGGTCCTCCTTCTACTGACCTTGAGAAGGATGGAATGCTGAGTCAACCTTGAGCCTGGTGAGATTCAATCTGACAACCTGTTGAACAAGTCAGCAGAGATAGGCTGCAGTGCTGCATTTAACCACTGCGCCACTGAGGCAAAACTTGCCTAGTGACTCTGCAGTGTTAAGGTATTTGCTGAGTTGGGTCAAATCTAAATAAAACTACTCAGACTGAAGTTATATAGAAAAATAAGTGTTGGCGACCTCAGCAGGCATTATTTGTAATGAACAAATTATTAGCACAACTAGGGCTTTAGTTTATTGTAAAGATGAAAGGTACGTGCAAAAAAGGATCTCATAGAAGTAGTTGGTTTCCAGCAAGGATTCACTGAAAGGAAAATCCTCAGGCGGAAAAGAGTTTAGAGCTTTAGATATTCTTGGGAAGGCAAAATGTTTGATCAGACAGCTAATCTCTGGGAGATACTTGCCTGGTTGCCTATTAAAAATTGGAGAGGGACATAGAAAGGAGATTTAAAATCTGGAAACTAATCAAGACATTATGTTTACTTCCTATGGGACTCCCATTTCTTCCAAAGCTCTCAGTTAAACATGGGATGTTCTGGAAACATTAAGAGGAGCAGTGGGAATTGCTGATGGATGATGTCTTTATTTTCCAACACAAACTTTGTGCAGCCTGCAGTTTTTAACAATTGTCAGCCTTACAGATGTACTGCGCTCTCTCTCTCTCTCTTTCAAATTTATAAAGAGCATATCTTGAAAAATGTATAGCTTAATAAAGGTTGAAAGGAAGATAAAAACTAATGATAAAATAAGTCCTTTCCTCATGAGTATTCATCAGAGAGGAGAATTACTACACACATAAGACTGAGTGTAGCCAGGTCTAAATTAAATTACTTTTTGCATACTGCTCTGTATAGCAATTCTTTATTCAATACCCATTTGATTACATATTATGTTTTCATTTTACTTCTCAGTAAAGTTAATTTATACTTCTTTGGCTGTCAGATTCACGAGTTTTCCAATAAGCTCCTCATGGAGGAACTGAGATTAGTTTTGGATCTTTTCCAAGATACAATTCAGAAAACTTTTGGTTCAACATTATAAATTGCTATAATATGAGCTACATCCCATTCAACTGTTCTTTTAGTATAAACTGTGCTCATTGAGAAGGAGGAGGAAAGGAAGGAGGGCGATGGAAGTGACAGGTGTTTGGAGCAAGTTTTATTTGCCTATTTTATACTGTATATATATTAGCATCCAGTTGGCAACCAGAGATATCAAGCAATCTGCATGGGGGCCACAACATCTTGGAGAAAGCATAATTCACTGTGGGTTCACTGTTAGGATTTTGTTCTGAAACCTGAGAATTAGAAGGATACTGCATTCATGAATATGGGCAAAGAATGCATTAAAGTCAGTGGTGCAAAGTCAGATTCCCAGATCAGATATGGCATGGCCAATAATCAGATGTGGCATGGAAATTATAGTTCAGCAATAAGTGGAAACCACAGATTCCCCATTTTTGCTATATATTTATAATCTTGGAGTATCCTTTAACCATGGAGGGAAGGTCTATTAGCACATTTTTGCTAAAAAAAAACCAACCACCTTGAGCAAATCTGTTTGATTCACTCAGCCACCAGAGACCACAGATTCTTTGTCCATTCACAGTGTATCTCTTCAGCTCCCAAGGTACATATCTCTCCAGTGCCAGAAGCTCAATGCTGCCAGACTGTCTTGGCTGGGATGCCACTCCTTCTAGAGTGCCAAGTCTCCACATCTGATGCCTCTGTCCAGTGGCTCAAGGATGGAGATCCTGTGCTGATGGATGAAAACAGTCTCATTGTCAAATCAGAGGGCTTCCTAAGGAGACTTTTGATTAATTCAGCCTGCCCCTTGGACTCGGGAACCTACACTTGTTGCACAGCTGACGAGACAGTTGACTTCACTGTAACTGTGGAAGGTGAGTGGAGACAAAGAGATGAAATAATGTGCATGAATAAACCGATAGTCTTGATGGGTTACTCCCAAGTGAAGAGGCAGCATTTTGGATTACTGCTGAGTCCATCACCAACTTAGGTCCTGGACTAAGTTTTTCTTCTTAGTCTTGGTCTTGCCTGTTCTGTTGTTCCATTACCCTCTCAGCATTTTCTTGCAATTGATCCCTAAAGATTATCTCTGTTCATTAATAGACTGCAAACTCTGTCAAGCAATCATCGGAATCTCCGCTTCTCATTTTTCACCCTCATATGAGACGCAGAGAGATTGATTCACTCAGTCCTTGTTATATCAGAATTAGTTAATTTCTTTGCATGGTAACAGTTCCTCCCAAACTCCACTAACCTAGCTCATTTGGGAAATATGATATTCTATGCTATCATGGACTTTCCTTTTTGCAGAGGTGCCTGTTCGTGTTGTTCAGTCCACTGCAGATGCAAGTCACATCTACCAGACTTCAGAGTGTGTGGTGCTATCTTGTGAGCTGTCTTGCCCAGATGTTGCAGTTTCCTGGTATAAAGATGGGAAGGAGGTGGTGGAAAACAATGGTTTCTTGCTGGAAAATGAGGGACTCCATCATCGTCTGGTCATCCCTGCTGCCCAGAAACATGATACAGGACAGTATATGTGTGATGCTGCTGGAAATTCCATATTTTTCAATGTCACCATCACTGGTGAGGAATTCTCTGGGAATTTACCCTACTACATATATTTTGTATTCAAATAAATAGCAACAACCCCTTTTGATTTTGCAGATCTGGGCTCTTTCCTCTTCATACTGTACTTCTGGAAGGTGCTCATATCTTGATGAGAAGAAGCCAGATCTGAAAATTTTGACTCCAGCATTTTTGGGTTGTTCTTTTGTTTACCAGCATAATGTTAATTGGAGTTCCTTTGAATAGGAAATGAGAAAGGACAGTCCTAAGCTTAAGTGTGGGATCTTGCTGGCACAATTTGGACTGAAATTGGAAGGAAATAAATGCCAGAATCATCATTATACACCATGACATATATTTAAACCCAGATGCTGTAGGACTATTACTTTTAAAGAAAAGTTCAGCGGGGGAAGACAATTATTAGTGGAGAAGGAGTGTTTGGAATGTTTTTAAGTGTTTCCTCCATCTTTCATTTTTCTGCTGAAATTCTCCACCCCAGCAGCGTATTCCTTTGCACTGTACCTAGAATCTAGCAAGAGGGGAAGTGTACATTGCTAGATAGGTGACAATATAAATTCAGTTTAATTCAAAATAATAACTGAGGAGAGGCATTTCTTTAGATACATCCCTCCTAAACGTTGCCCCTCCTGATTTATTATTTTTTATTAAACTAAATTTGCCACCCATCTTGCAAAAGCAACTCCGATATGAATTGCTTAAATGCATGTACATACGGTTTGCTCTTCAACACAACAGTGTGACCTCCTATACTCATGCAGTGTGTTTGTCTACCAGAGCCTCTGGTGCAGATTTTGCAGCCAGCTGAACGTTCCCTAGAGAAGCAGGTGCAGGAATTTGACCGCCTAGAGTTGAGCTGCACAGTGTCCATTCCTGACGCCCCGGTGCGCTGGTTCAAAGATGGCCTGGAGGTGGATGAGACACACAACCTGTTGCTTCATGCAGAAGGTGCAGAACATCGCCTGGTGATCTTGAGGACCAGTGTTGAAGATGCTGGGGAATACATCTGTGAGACCAAGGATGAATCTGTCTCCTTTGATGTCATGGTTTCAGGTGAGCTCTCCGGCCCTGGGTCTGCAGGTCTCAAATTAATAAGTAAGCCCAAACCTAATCTGACCCAGCACTATAAATGATAAAACCATCAAATCTGCAAAAGCCTATCTTAATTTAACTAATCTATAAATGCACCCTTTTTGTTCTCCCACTCCTGAATCTATACTTGTGCTTCTACTTTTATCCCAATATGGAATGTCTTTTCAGAGCTATTTATTTATTTATTTATTTATTTATTTATTTATTTATTTATTTATTTATTTCATTTCATTTCATTTCATTTCATTTCATTTATATAAAAGCAATGCCCACAAGCTACAAAATGAATTAACAACAGGTCTGGACTTAGTGTTATGAAAATTATGGAGTTTCCCTTGTTCTTTTTTTTTAAACTTCCTCTCTGGTTGTATGCAATCCAATATAGAATAAATGTTATGCCTTTTATCAGTTACCTTTTATTAGTTACGATGGGAAGGTGAGGGAGAATAAGGAAAACTGAATGCAAGGAAAGATTAATTGAGATCAGACACATACAGCAACTATGTGAACCAAATATGGAAGTACCATAACTAAGTTTTTATAATTGGCCTTTATGGACATTTAGGCCTTACTGAATTTTGCCAAGAATGTATCTCTCTCCAAGTAATAATATGTTTTGGGGTAAATGCTTCAAGTATAATGCTAACTACATCTGGGTCAAGTGATGGCAATTTATTTTCTAGAGTGACCGAATCATATATCCCAAGAAAACCACACAGCAAGACATGAAAGCAGCAGTAACTAGTTGCTGGCCAGATTCTATACAGTTTCTGGTGTTGGAAATGGGGTATAATGAACAACTTCCTTCTTGAATTGATTAATTAAGACTTCTGAATTAGGACAGATCCCTGCATTTCATAGAAACTAATTCAGTAACATAACTAGGCAGGTGTAAAGGAATGCCTCATTTTGTCATTCTGAATAGTTTGTCTTCAGCTTCATTAGATGATTCTGGGATCGAATAGTGACAGAGACATATGTACATTCCCCCCACCATGCATAAATTTTACCCATTTTTATTATGCTTTCCTTCCTTGCTTTTTTGCCTAAATTAATAAAAATAATGAAGATATCAAAGATAAAATCTTTTCTGCCTAAATAGATCAGCAAAATTGCTGTGAAAATAAATCCTGCCACTGTAAAAAGCAAATGCAGAAAAGATTGCTATTAAATGTATGCATGCATTGCATATATTTATAGCATAATTGAAATTGGCCACCTGTACAGCCAGCTATTTTTGGAGAATCCCTATTGACTAAAATTTCTTTAAATTTTAAAACAGTACCAAGTCACCAGGGTTTGCTGTGTAATATATGAGATTTTACTTGTCAAGACTCTGCATTTAGTATTATTTTTGGGCAAACATTCAGAAAAACATTCCAGCCCTATGCCTTAGTCAAAGCTTCAACTAAAACATAGGGTTGGAATACTTCATTGAATATTTGCCAAAAATAACAGTAAATGCAGAGTCTTGAAGATGCTTGGTGAAACAGCAACATTTTGCATACTGTAGTATTTATCTTGACTATTGTATAGAATGGGCAAAATATATAGAATTAGTATGTAGATAAGAGAAAACAGCTTGTGTATAAACTGCTAGTGTGAAGATGCAGCATAAACATCTAATATCATACCTGGATTTATGAATGGAGCTGCAGGGTAAGGATTGCAAAATATTGCTTTAAGGTATAGCAGCTCTTTAAAATGGGATTTTAATTATTACTGGCAAGTCAGGATAACTTAATTTTAGGAAATTGAGCCAAACTATACATACAGAATTATTGGCTAGAGTGGGGAATAAAACAAAATACCTTGGAAGATGAGATATTTCAGCTTGAGGGCATTTTTATTTTTACATAGGATACATAGGATATTTCATATATAAATATATACAAAAAGCATACAAACAGAACAGCTGCAATTAATCATAGCAGAAAGAAGGAACCTTTAAAAATTTCCTTCCCCTTCTTAAATTCTTGTCTTGCTAAATTCCTCTCTATGGAGAAAAATACCAAGAAAGGAATTCTTGAAGCACTGAGGTCAAAACCACTAGGTGGAAGGAAGGATCAATTTTTGGAGTGTTTTCTGAAAGTCAGAAAGGGCATTTGTTAACTTCCAATCTGAGAGCGAAATGAAAAAGGGAATTGTCAAAATTTACCTAAAGAAAAGATGGATCCCAAGTTTCTCCAAGGCTTCCCTTCTCTCTTCCCAAAGTACAAGGTTTTCTTGTTGCAAAGGTATTCTCTCACCCATAAACATTTGCAGTTTTGCCTAGCAACAGCAGTTGTGTTGCCTCTTCAAACCTGGGCTACCTGCCCTCTCCTTCCAGAGCCCCCTGTGAAGATCGTGCAGCCGTGCAGGACTCCCTCTGTCCTGAAGGCCTCAACAGGGGATACAGTGGCCCTGGCCTGTGTGCTCTCCCATGGGAATGCGCCTGTCCACTGGGTTAAAGATGGTGTCAGAGTAGAAGCCAAGAGCGGCCTCATCCTGGAGGAAGAGGGTGCCCGGCGGTGTTTGGCCATCCCTGCAGCTGGCCCAGAGCATTCTGGGAAATACATCTGCCACACTCTTGATGATACCATGACCTTCACCCTCCAGGTGTCTGGTGAGTGCAGCATTCAGGGAAGCTGATAGTGCAGGAAAAGGAGGTGAGAGCATACTACCAGGGTGGCTGGGTGGTTGTTGGGATTCTAACATGGGTTGAATCATTTAGATATACTATGTGTTGGTTCTTAGCTTCTTTTCTTGATGAGTAGATACTCCAAAGTATCACTATACAGATCTTGAGCAAAATCGCTCTAGAGCTTCTGAAAAGCAAAGGTCTATCCAATCTCTAGAGTTGGCACATTGGACATGTATAATTTATCTCCTGATTCAAAGAAAGTATTCTTTGATATGCAGGAGAGGCAGAAAGTTGCCCCCAATTGTCCAAACAAGCTAATATTTCTAGGTCTGCAATTGTTTGGTGACAAACTGTATATGAGGATTGGTATGAACACCATTCATGAAGCCATTTTGCTGCAGGCATTTCAGTTGCCCTCAATATTGATTTCTGTTAGCCAGGAGAGGATTATTGGCTATTCTGTTTGCATTCCCTTTGAGTTTTCTGTGTGCATTATTACAGGGTTCCTGATACATTTATATGCATCATGAATTAACAAGCAACCTTTGCCTTTTTTGTGCACACCATAGCACCAGGCTAATGTGGCATGTGTAAGATTCTAGCAAACTGAGAGCGTATATGGCAGCAAAGTCTGTCAGAGTGTGACAGCCAAGGAAAATTGCATTAAGGGCTTTTCCCTTAGCTAGGCTGAATGAAATATTGACTAGGAACTGGGAAATGTTAAAGGCAGCCTCTTTAATGGCCATAAACATAGGGTGAACTTGCTGGAAAATAAATTTTATCTGTCTCTGAAGTGAGAAAGAAAGAGAATACAAGTAGATTTTCCAAAACTGGTGAGGGTGGAGATTTTAGAAATTTGCATTGCATCAATGCTGGTTTGTGGAGAATGTAGTGATACTAATGGGGGAGGCTGAGGCCCAAGGAGCAAGGAAAAAGCAGCATCTGGAAATGTTTTTATGTTTTCAGAAATACAGAGTTTATAAAAATATGGTTGGACCAGATAAAAACTTTCCAAGGTCCTTAGCCAAGAGTGTGGCAGATGGAAGGAATCTGAACTTTCCCATGGTCAGACATCATTATATTGAGAATAGGAGAAAATTTAACCCATTTTCTAATCTTTAGCTCAGATCTGTTGGTATTCCTGAAAAGTGCATCTTGTTCACATGCAAATTCTGGCGTTGGGAATCTTGTAGGCTTTTTATGGTACATATGGCTCTCTTTGTTTAATGCTTAGTTCAACTGTCTGGTAGATTCAAGTGATGAGAGGTGGCTTTATCTGGTAAAGTACAGAGGTTTATTGCACATTCCTTTGAAATTAAATTTTTAGTTTGATAAACTTTCTAGAAATTCTGAGCGTAGTTCTAACGTAGTTACATGTGGTCTACTCTCCCTTCTGATTAAAATGTATCTTTACGATGTAGTATTGTATATTTACTTAATGCCATTATTGGTACTTGGACAGCTGGCATCAGATTGCTATTTTCCTACACAATGTCACACAACTGATGTTTTTCTGCCTCTTGGCCATCTGATCATTGGCTGCTTCTGAGGAATCTTTGGCTAAAGAATCTTTCTTTCTAAAGCAACAGCTGGGATACCCAAGGAGAGTTGGCTGGGTGAAATGAATTCATTTTCAGGCGATTTCTTTTACTTGAGCGTACCTATGCTTTCTGGAGAGAGAAAACTGGATTTCCTCCCCTGTGTACTGTTTTTTACTTAGAAAAGGTATTATTAGTACCTCATGTTGCTCGGTTTTTTAAAAAAAAAAACAATGGAGATCTTTGATAAATGCACCTGTATTTTTAAACTGGGGTACGTACAGCATTGATTCAAGAGTTTCCACAGAACGTAGTTTTTGGTGTCAAAAAACTTTTGTAGGTCAGGGCCTGCCCTACAATTAGGCTAAGTAAGAAGGTTGTCTTGAGCAGCGCCTTTTAATTGTCATGAAAGCACAGCTGGTCTACTTACTGTTGTATTGGTTTGGTTCTTTAGACACTGTGCCAGAGTTACTTGAGCAGCTTTGGTTTGTGCACACCTTGATTTGAGACGCTGGCATGAGCAATATTCTTCTTTAGATAGCAAACTACCTGGGATCAATCTGTTAACATTTCCGTACATTACTTTGAAGAGCAGCAATTGCTAGCATATAAGAATTGTAATGGAAAGTACTTTAGGAAAGTGATCCTTGTTGCAAGAGAGTGATCTCTGTTGGTTTGGCTGAGCTGGAATTTTATCCGACATAGCAGTTGTACATAAGAATGTCCTAGCTGTCCTAGGTAGTTAAGAGGAAAAAAACCCTACAATATATTTTTCAAGTATGCTTTGAGCAAAAACATGGAGAGGTGACTCAATTTCCTCTTAGAAAAAAGAGGTTAGCTCCTTCAGGAGCTGAATGGGTTTAATCCCAGTGGGTGCTCTATGAAAGCCATCAGTGAGTTGTTATAGTTTTTTTTTTTTTTGTCCACTAGATGGAGCTGGCTTTGTGACAGCCTGGGCAGCAGATGATCTCCATTTAATGTATTCAGTGCGTAAGCGATGATGAAGGTAGTAGGATATTGTTTAGTTCTGATTTTATTGTTTGTTGTTTGAGAGGAGGCAGGAAGCCAAGTACAGTACAAAGTACAAAAGGCTTTCTTTGTCAGTGCACCATATTTACAAAGATTGTACAACTTGGCTGTTGCTTTGGGAAAAGGCTTGCTTTCGTAAACATTTGCTATGGACATTTGGTCCATAGACCTTTTCTCTACTAGACGACGAGGTATTTGTAGAAAAGGCAGGGAAACAAAGGAAATCTGCAAACTCGGGGGTGAAGTATCCTTTGGCATTTTGTGCTCATGGGGCCAGTGAATGTTCTGGTGGGATGCTTACTGTTGCAGACCTGGTGACCGTCTATGAGGACCTTTGAATGGGAAATTAGTAGAGAGCATCTACAGTAGTAAAATGCGCAATTTAAAGAGCTCTTTAGTTGGACTTACAGGTAGTCCTTGACTTAAAACCATTTGTTTAGCATCTATTCAAAGTTATTACAGTACTGAAAAATAAAAGTCTTACAACTGGTTCTTGCCTTTACGGTGTCACAGTATCCCTACAGCAGGGGTGGGCGAATTAATTTTCCTAACAAGTCCCATGAGAAACTGGGACTGTTGTAGGAGGCCAAACCAATAGGGCTGTGAAGGTGCATAGGCACCCAGACACATACGTAAATTAGGGGGCAAAAATAGCAGTTGCCTTCAAAATATAACAAATGCAGTTGTATTGTATTGCATGCAGGTCATACACTTATTTACATTTGATTCCTAATTTTTGATTGACTTCCTGTGAGCCGGACAGGGACAGCCAAAGGGCTGGATATAGTCTGGGGGGGCTGTAAAATACTCAGGCCAGCTTTACGGTCACGTGATCAAAATATGGAACCAATTTAGGACAGTTGCAGTGTTCTGGGAGCATGTGATCATCATTTGCAACTTTCCCTGCTGGCTTCAAGCAAATCAATGGGGAAGCTGGATTCAGTTTTTGACCGTGTGATTCATGTAACAACTACATTGATTTGCTTAACAACTATAGCAGAAAGGTCATAAAATCAGGCGTGATTAATTAACTTGCTTAGCAGCAGAGATTCTGGCCCACTTGTAGCCATAAGTCAAGGGCTACCTGTAGAGTGGAAAAAGTAAAAGTCGTATGGATAGGGTGATCATTTGTCTTACCAATACCTTTCTCCTGCTATCTTTTCTGTATGAGCAAGGATGTGATGTTGGAAAAACAGAGGGAGGGGGTCCCAAATCATTGAAGCTTTACAAATGAAAATGCCCATTGTTTCATTTATGTCTGGGGTATCAATTAGCTTCAGCATGGCTATCTGCAGGCCTGTTGATTCCAGAGGCCAACCTTATGGCTTACTCTTGTTAGAGAACATTGAGTAATCCTGGTTATATTTTTTTCCCAAACTCAAGAAGCCTTTAGTGCTTCTCTGGAAAATGAAGGCTGGTTCTAAAACTGGCTGACCTGACAATGGTGAGAAATGATAACTAACAACTGAAGGGTAATAATAGAAGAAATCTGATCTAGGTTCTCCAAGCAACATGTTCTCCTGAGTCAAGGTCAAGTCTACCTTCAGCTATGTGTGGTCTTGTTTTTAGAATTGATGTCTTAAATTAGACATCCCTTGGAGATTAGATCCCCAGGATAAGCTCATCACACCATTCCAATTTCTCTCAAATTGTGCACCACTTAGGAAACTTTTTTTTAATGTAAAACAAGAGAAAGGACTAAAATAGGAGAATGACTATTATGTTAATCACAACAGCGTTCCCCTCATTAAGACAGCAGTTAAAATTAGGACAAGTAAAGAAATTTACGGTAACTAACATTGTTTGCACTGACAGATCCTCCAGTTCAAATAGTGGGGCGAGATGAGCTGCAAACTCGCCACCGTTGCTTGGTTTCTGAAGACCTGGTGCTGTCGGTAACACTGTCTTGCCCCAAAGGGGAGGTGAAGTGGTTCAAGGATGGGGAAAAACTGCAGGACACAGAACGTGTGTGGTTGGAACAAGATGGAACACGACATTCGTTGGTGGTTTCAGGAGTGGAAATGTCTGATGCTGGGGAATATCTGTGCGACAGTGGCGATGATAGCCTCATCTTCTACGTCATGGTAGAAGGTAATGTCTGAGGGTGGGAGGTGGGTGGAAGAAAGGGAAGGCCACTTATGAACAAGTTCCTTTTATGAAAAAAATACATTGTTTATAAAGCAAGAATGTCAAGTGTAACAGGGAAAGAGCACTGTGTTCCAGCTTCCAGATTAGTTCAACACTATTTCAGTAATCCATATTCAGTACAGGAAATAAAGAATTCAATGCAAACTTGTTCTTCCACTTACATTTGAATAAGGTCATCTTATTCACAGTCACTAGCTTTGTCTCTTCTTTTTGGCAACAATAGTTGTGGTTGCTGTTTTGTGAATAGAGTCTTAGAAGGTCCCTCATTATTCATAAACAGGAAAGTGCATATTTTGGCTACTGAAAGTCAGTATGATTTAATATCTTTTCAGAACCATGACTGTACATTTGATTTATTTCTTTATAAATTGTTTATACTGCTTCAATTGAAGAAGACTTTTAAGAGGTAATTAGTCTTCACAGAGTTGCATTTCCAGCACCTTCTGAAATCCCACTAATAAAACACAGCATTATCATTCAATGCAGAGCTTAAGACGGGCTTTGTTTCTGCTGATATTTATAGTAATTACTAGGCCATAGGGCTGGTTAATAAAAGAAAGTCAAAATTTAACATCAAGAAATGCTGGGTATTACTGAGATATATCAAGAACAGTAGCTACGCAACACCTTCCTTATTTAATATAAAGTCTTCCACTTTTATTTGTTGTGGGATAAAGTTACACTGTTTATATAGGACAACATGGCTGGGGATGTTGACTTGCCACAAGGGCAATATTGCCTCCAGCATTAGAGGTGTTTGTGTCCTCTGCATATCTGTTCCCCTTTGCACTGAAGTGACACCTAGGGGAACGTCTTCCTACCATGCAGCTTTTTTTGAGGGAGGGGGTGGGGAGGCTGTCCATTTAAAAGGCTCTAATGCTTAGCATTCCTGGGTGGGGAAGTAAGGCAAGCAAGATACATATTTTTAGAGCCTGAAATAAATGACTTTCAAGATCAGGTCCATTTGTCTGGTCAGCTACAGGACACTGGTATTTTGTGAAGACTGACAGGAGTCAGCTTGTGCCTTTCGGCTGGCTACCAAACCTTGTCCGGGCCCTGTTTTATGACAGTGTTTTCTTTTCTTTTCTTTTTTGTTTCCAAGAGCCTCCCATCTCCATCGTGGGAAATGCAGGGATGCCAGAGCATCACTCCTTGGCAACTGGAGAAGATTTAATATTGGCTTGCGAGACGTCTTCACCTACAGCTGCCGTGCGATGGCTCCGGAATGGCAAGGAGCTGATGGCAGCCAAGCGTATTCGCATAGAGGCCATTGGAAGGCACCAGCAACTCACCGTCCTTAGTGTCACCCCAGACGATTCAGGCTCATATGTGTGTGATGCAGGCACAGACCAGAGGGAGACTGCTGTAGAAGTAGCAGGTGACAGAGGTTCAAGGGGAGGGAAATGAAACAACAGGGAAAGGTTTGAAAGCACAGAAAGGCATAAAAATGTAGTGTATGGGGGAATTGGTGTAGTGTAATGACTGAATCTGAGATGTTGAGCAAGAAGTTATTGGTTCAGTATTTAATATTGAATATTAGTATTGAATATTAAATAGTATTCAACAAAATTGTATTCAACATTAGTATTGAATATTGAATCGTATCCTCATTTCAGAATTTATAACATAGAGAAGCCATGTTACACTGCTGTTCCGTGAGCTGCACTGGCTGCCAGTTTGCTTCCGGATGCAATTCAAATTGTTGATTGTTATCTATAAAGTCCTGCCTGGTATGGGTCCAGGTTACTTGAGGAACAGTCTTATCCCAATGGGACAGGATCATCCTATCCATGCTGGCAGAGGAGACATGGGGCAGATGATCCCATTGGCCAAGAAATTCTGGCTGGTGGGGTCTAGAAGAAAAGCCTTCTCTGCCATGATTCTTGCCTTTTAGAACAGCAATCACCGACCTTTCCAGCTTGGCGGACTGGCGGAGGTGATAGTTGTGGTGGTGGTTAGAGGGGACAGTTTCGTGCATATGTGTGCTACTTTAACAAATACAACTTTATGCACACACCTTTTCCACAGCCTGGTTCCAAACAGGCTGTGGCTATTGGGGGTTGGGGGAGTCCCCTGCTTTAGAACATCTTGCCTCTTGGGCTAAGATCTGCCCCACCATCCTGATTCCTGTCCTTCTGTAAGGGCCTGAAGACCTGGCTCTGCCTGTTGGCCTAATGGGAAGGCATCACGCTGTGGAGGTGGTTGATGGACCAACAGAAGAGCCCACAACCCTGCACACATTGTGATCCCTCCCCTCCCAACTTCTAATCATAATTTGTATTTTTATTGTTATTAGAGAGATATACATTTATGGTTTTGCTGCTTTAAGGTTGTAAGGTGCCCAGAGTTGCATCACAGCAAAACGGGCAGCAAACAAATTTAATCAATCAATCAATCAATCAATCAATCAATCAAATAAATAAATAATCTTTCATCCTCAACGCTGCTGACAGTAGTAGGATAGTAATGGCTATCGATGATTGACAAAGTATGGGTAATCCTCAACTTACAACCATTCGTTTAATGACCATTTGCAGTTATAATGATGCTGCAAAAGTGACTTACAACTACAACTAGTCCTCACTGTCATAGCATCTCCACGGTCCCAGGATCAAAATTTGGGTGCTTGGCAACCAGCATCTATTTGTGATGAGTGTAATGTCCCAGGGTCATTTGATTACCATTTGCAACCTTCCCGGGATGTTTCTAACTAACAAATGTCGCTCCCGTCCCGAGATCCGACAGTGCCCATGGGTTCTGGCAGCACTGAAGAGTTTCCCGTCCCATCCATTTAGCCAGCGATCGTCATTTGGCACTTTCTGATGACATCACACTAACACATGTAGGGGTGATTGCCACGGGCATGGCTTCTACGCATGCAGCTGGGCGTGGGTTCTTTAAACAGCGATGGGCCGAGTTAGCTCCATTGCTGACTTAGTTTGGATTGTGGATTAAGTAAGCAGAGTTGTGGTCTTGCAAACAGTGGTATAGATGAGTTTTCCCCTGTTGTCACACATCCAGTCATCCTGGCTGACATTGGTTGTGGCTCCACCGAAGGGGTAGGTCCTATAGCAAGTTGAACTTTCTATAACCCCCTTTCCACCAGATGGTTGGTTGCCATCTGTCCAGCCATGATAGTCCAAGCACTATGTGTGCTATGATTCTCTGTACAACAATGAACCGTAGCTCTTCCCAATGTGCTCCCAATGCCATCGTGAGGAGAGTGGTGCAATGAGTCACAGGAGCCCCTCTAACATTGATCCATCCATCTGCTGGAAATGTATGGCTCAAAGCGAGAGGAGGTGGTTCAAGCATTAATTCCCCCAGAAGCTCCCACCAAAGATAATAAGTATACCCCACTAATTGCATCATTACGGGATGATATTAAAAAGGCCTTAGACACTGATGACTGGATAGCAGGCAATAAGGTCCATGTGCAGTACCATGAGGGTCTTGCTTGGAAGCAGGGGGAAGATATATCTTCTGGCTGTGTTGTGTACATCCATACTTCAAAGATGTCATGATGCCAAACCAGCCTGTCATTTTGGTTACACGAAAACCTTATATCTCACCAGATGTCAATTTGGTACATATGCGATGGGACATCAAAATGTATACTCAAAGTGTGTTGTATGTGCGCAGTCCAAACCACATGTGGGCAAACCTCCCGGATTATTACAGACAGTGGCAACACCTAGTAAGCCCTGGGAAGATATAGCTATGGAGTTTGTAGTTGATCTATCCCCTAGTAGTGGCTGCACTGTTATTTGGACTATTGTGGATTTGTTCTCCAAGCAAGCTCATTTTATAGCTTGTTACAGTTTGCCATCAGCTCATTGTCTAGCTACTCTCTTTATTAGACACATACTCCACGAGGTACCACGACATATTATTTCTGATCGGGGAGTGCCGTTCACTGCCAGATTATGGTGACAGTTCCTCTGATTGATAGGGTCTTCACAAGGCCTGAGTACTGCATACCACCCTGCCACTAATAGAGCTGTGGAGAGGACCAATGCTGTGGTAGAACGCTACCTCCATAGCTATGTTGATTACTAATAATCAAATTGGGTAGATTTACTACCCTTCGTGGAGGTAGCATACAACAACTCTGTCCACCGCAGTACAGGTTTGACACCATTTCAGGTGGTGATAGGTTTAGAGTTCCCTGCCATCCCCGAATTAACCAATACCAGCAACCCTACATTAGAACTGAAAGAGTGGGCTGAAAAGTGCCACAAATATGGAAAACAGTTCACAAACCACTCCAGAAGGCGAGTAGGGAATACAAGATGTACGCCAATAAAAAACGGACTGAGCAACACTCTTTCTCAATAGGAGATATGGTTTACTAAATACTTTTATTCACTAATTTAGTGAATATCTTCACTAAATACCTCACGTTGCAGATATCAGGGAAAAAATTGGGTCCTAAATATATCAGCCCCTTTTGAGTACAATAAATTATCAACCCGGTTACCATTGAATTAAAATTGTCACCTCTCTTGGGGAAGATACACCCCATCTTCCATGTTAGTCTACTTAAACCAATAGGTTCCATAGAACATACCCCTCCTAAACCAAGTCCAATTTCAGGAGATAGGTATGCGATAGAGGAGATATTGGACTCCAGAATATGACGTGGGGGTCTACAATATCTAGTAAAATGGAAAGGATATTCTGCTAGTGAGTCATCCTGGATACCTATTGGTGATATCTCCGCTGAAAGACTGATTACCCAGTTTCATCAATGTTATCCCCATAAACTGGGGTAATACTTGTTCTAACTCTATCTTTTGTTGTTGCAGGTGGGCCCCTGGTAGAGGGGGCCGCCTGTCGCACCCCATCCCGGGATCCGACAGTGCTGGCGGGTTCCGACAGCGCTGAAGAGTTTCCCGTCCTCCATTCCAGCCAGTGATCGTCGTTTGGCGCTTTCCGATGATGTGGCGCTAACACACATGGTGGTGGGGGTGATTGCCGCGGGCATGGCTTCCACGGGTGCAGCTGGGCGCGGGTTCTTTAAACAGCGATGGGCTGAGTTAGCCCCATCACTGACTTTGTTTGGATTGTGGATTAAGTACCCAGAGCTGTGGTCTTGCAAACAGCTGGAAAGTAAAAATCTCCTTGCATATCTCAGGATGTTTGTATGCTTTTATTTCCGGCGATATCGCACTGGGCTTATAGTTTCTGACAACAAAGGAGAAGCTGAATTCACTTAACAACCATGGCAAATAAATAAATAAATCATAAAATCAGACACAATTCACTTAAGAATTCACTTACAGATGGAATATTTGTTCCCCCGTTGTGGTTATAAGTCAAGGATTACCTATATGTATCCATAAGTCCCCTAAATTATGGTTCAAAGATAGCTTGGTAATTTTTCTTTTTATCCTCAGGATACTGTCTTTGGTCTCTTCTCTTGAACTGAATTTGAATTTATTAAATTTATAGCCCGCCTCTCTTCCCCAGTCAAGGGGAACTTGAGGCGGCTTACAGCATAGTTAAAAATACAATAATAAAATAAACATTATAAGAACATTAAAAATAAACTATAAAACATTAAAAATAAACTATAAAACTATAAATTCCATAACTAAGATGTCCAACACCATTTTTAGTTGATCTGATGTTAGGACTGTGTTTTCCATCATCTCCTGTCAAGAGACTTGCTATATGCTGACTCCGTAAATCACTTAGAGAAGGCTGTAATAGCATTATGAAACAGTATATAAGTCTAAACGCTATTGCTGTCAGTATGATTTCTGTTGCTCCAGCAGCAATGGCCTTGGTGAAGCTGCCAGAAGGAGACTTTGGATCAGCCCTTCACAGTAGTATACTTAAATAGGATTAACATTTGATTAATAATGTCATCACACACATATAATCATTTCATTTGCCCACCCCCTCCGTTACCTGACTCTCATCACAGACAGCCATGTTCTGGTGAAAGAACGGTTCTGAATCAGAAGCTGCTGAATCCCTTTGTTCAGAATGTTTCTGAATTCCATTGGAGATTGTGTCTTTTTATTTTTATTTTTTATTTTTATTTATTACATTTTTATGCCGCCCAACTCCCAAAGGACTCTGGGCAGCTTACAACATGGACAGCAATAGCACTCAGATTTTTATATACTGCTTATCAGAGTTTTACAAC
>JANHGC010003545.1:101380-121384 GCA_027560395.1 Boaedon fuliginosus
CTAGGGATTAGTGCTCATCTCCGTTTCAAAGCCGAAGAGCCAGCGCTGTCTGAAGATGTCTCCGTGGTCATGTGGCCGGCATGACTATATGCTGAAGGCGCACGGAACGCTATTCCCTTCCCACCAAGGGTGGTTCCCTATTTTTCTACTTTCATTTTTACATGCTTTCGAACTGATAGGTTGGCAGAAGGTGGGACAAGGAACGGGAGCTCACTCCGTTACGCGGCACTAGGGATTCGAACCGCCCAACTCCCCACCTTTCTGATCGATAAGCTGCAGCATCCAAAGTGTAGGGCAAAGCAAATGAGACAGGAATTTGGCAGAGACTAGCTTTTCCCTCTGAAATACCGAAGAAGACAGTTTGATGACAATCTAGGATAACACCTTTGTATTTGTATTTATTAAATTTATACCCTGCCTCCCTTTTCCGATCAAGGGTTCTACATAGGCTTCTTCCATTCCCAAAGTTCCCCAACCAAGGAAAACTCATATCTAGCATTCCAGTCCTGCATTTGTCAAGTTAAACTATATTGGTAGGCATATATATTGGATCACAGTCCAATGATTATATTCTTTCCCCATTTATGGTGCCATTTCTCCATGCCATTTGGATTTCTTGTCTCAAACACCTACGTTTCCTGGGAACGTATAATGAAAATGCCAAATTGGTACTTTTGGTTAGTTCTGGTAACCACTTGTGTCCTTTCATTGAACTAATCATAAAAGTTTTATTTTTTTAAAAAAGTTTTTATTAAATATTACAAAATAAAAACATATACAACATACATAACATACATAACAAAACTGACAAATAAACATTGAGAAAAAAAGAAAGCAACCAGTTCTAGATCAATTAAGCAACCTGCTTATTCCTTTTCCCTATTTCTGGAGCTTCTCGTCTCCATTATCTATTGTTCTCCATGCTTCCATTAAAGTTTTATTTATGATGCAGACAACCTCGGCATTTCTAGCTTGACTTTCCCCTTATACATCCCAAGCTAACTGCATCCTCACAATCTATACAGGTAGTATCCATTTAATGACTGTTCAGAGTTATGAGAGTGATTAAAAAAGTAATTTTGTGACAAATCCTCACATTTATGATCAGGTCTGTAAAGCAAAGGCAAACTGAAGTAAGATTATATGTGGTTTCCCTTGATGACTGCTTCAAATTGTTGCTGGTTCAAATTGTGGTCCACCTATAATGGTTACAGTATTCTGCTTTCCCATCTGCTTAAAATTGCTTGCGTCTTACCAGTGGGAATCTAATGATTTTTAAACAAGCTTTTGGTGAACTGAAGACTCATTTATTCCTTGTTCTTTCTAATGTTGCTGCTAGACTGAGGGGGTTGTGTAAAGTCAGACCTGAGAGTGCGCTATATGTAAGGCACGGATGACTGCATGTCATAAGCATGAATGCATGTGCAGTTCCTTTTGCCTGGCCCAGTAATAATTGTGAAGCTGCAAGATATAAAAACTTGTCCACCTTGCATTTCTTGGGTTGAACAGCTAAGTGTTCTTCAATAAGCCATTCATTAAGCTTTGCAATTGAATTGTTCAAAGGGTTAAAACTGTACTCTTTCCATGTGTTGTTTGCTTAGGCTGAATTTGCTAATAAGGTTCTCCTTTCCCCTTCACTCTCAGGATGGGTTGGAGAGAAAATTGTGAAGGTCTACAGTTGTCCGTCTGGTTGAAAGGATGCAAGCTATGAAAAGGAGAGAGACCAAGAGAAAAAAGAATGTACTGAAGCCCATGAAAATGATTGAAGAGCCCTGGTACTGTTGCCTGAAGCCAAGCAACCCTACCTGATACAATTAAAAAAAACAAACTTTGGATTGTCCCTCACCAGAAGGGCAATTCTAGCTTGGACTCCTGAGAAAACAGATCTTGTGGTATAAAAAAAAAGCTTTATTCAAGCAATATGATTGAAATGACATCTATTAAAAACTCATGTAAGTTCGGACTGGGATTTGTGATGTTGCAGTTTTCAATTCATGAAAGACCCAACATTGCCATAGAAAACTTCTTTTAAAAAAAACATGTTAATATGACTTTTTCCCCAAGACATGTATTATAAATTTCTATCAATTTAATAAGCAGAGATTTAAAAAAAAACACTTGGCAGCTGTTCTGACGCACTTAAAAAACATTCAATGAAGATGAATCAGTGAGACTACAAGGATGGGTCAATACAGCTGAGCTTATTTATTTGAAACCCAAGTTAACTATAGTTCCATGCATGACCATGGGTAACCCCATTTAGTGTTGAAACTAGAATGTTTTGTAAAATTCTGCCTTTTAATTTATGATCAAATTCACAATTTTACTTTCAAGGCCACAGCTTTGAATTCATATTAAAAGTTTGTAACAACTTAGTATTGTTCTATTCTAATAACCCTTCTGAAATCACCTCCAATTAATTTGCCAAATCCCTAGATAAGGCAGTGACTAGGAGCAAATCTGAAGCTTACCATATGCATCCATTTTAATTTGGTGATACTAACAGTTATTATCACCAAATTAAAGGATATTAAAATTGTTGGGAATATACAGTGAAGTGACAAGTCCCATTGCTCAGAATTTGATACCTTGTTTTCACAATTTTAGGTCTTGTTAAATCAATAAATTTTGGTGGCTAGCAATTAAGAGGATTATCCAAAGATAAACCCATCCATTTTTGTCTTGAAATTATTTCCCATTCATGTGAAAATTTGGTTTTTATGAATTTTTTTTAAACTCAAAAAGCAAAGACTTGTTAAGCTACTCTAGTCTGTAGGCCACCATAGTAGAAATTATCATCACTAGGAAACACTGATTAGGGGAGGGCATAATGTAGACTATGAAATGCTGCTTTTTAAACTTTATACACAAGACATTGCTTAGTGGGCCAACCATTAGAAATATGTATGGTTATGAACCATTTTCCCAGTGACACTTAGAAAGCCTTTATGGACAAAACTTTTGTTAAGTTAGAATTTGGGAAGCAATTGTTCTGTTGCAAACTCCCAACTCCATTAAGAGTCCCTTCACATTTACCCTCTTGGTTACCCATGAGCATTTAATCAAACACAGGAGATAGTTTATTGCAATTTTATTTTATCACTTGCAACATTATATTGAAATTTTACTTTCCAAGATACAGTTTACATTTTGCATGCAATGCAATACATCAATAACAAAAATACAAATATAAGCTATGATAGACAAGAAATTTAAAAAGCCAAGTGTATCAAAATCAGGTTGGTTTAGTATTTTAATAAAAGCACATGCTAATTATACAAGTATGCAGAAAAATAAAAAAAAATTTTTTTCTCCATGCATTTGGGAAAATCCTGGTTTGGGAGCTACCCAAACAATGTAGCACTTACACAAGGGTTGCTTCACATGAAAGTGCTAACGTTTGAGCTGCACCCAGGCCAGAAGGTTGTGCAGCCAGAAGTTAAGCCAGGATAGGTGGTCTGAGCCACCTAAGAGACCAGAAGTTGAAGCCAGGATAGGTGTCTTGAGCCACGTAGAGACCAGAAGTTAAGCCAGGATAGTTGTCACCTAGAGACCACTTCATCACGGAGCACTTAGGAGCACATATGACACAGAAGAACTCCCGGTGAAGTGGTCTCCAGGAACTTTGAAGACAGGGACACCGGAAAGGACATTCCCAAGCGCAGTCCAACATGGAGTGAGCCCAAACCAGAGCCTCACCCAAACAATGAAGCACTTTCTAGATGAGAGAAAAAAAAAGAAAGCGCCTATATCTGGGCAAGGCTCAGTCAGCCAGGTGGACGATGGAGACTGCTTCTCTCTGCTTCTTCTGAGTTCTGCAAAACAGAAAAAGAAAAGGCTATTTTAGGGAACATAAATTAAGACTATAAATGCATCTCTTATCCATTGCAGTTTACCGGAATAGGGAATACAAAAGGTGTGTAGTTCTGCCAGGCCCGAACCCCACACAAACAATATAGCACTTAATTGAATTTATTACTACAAGAAAGTGCCACTGTCTGCGTGGGCTTCAGGAGGCCTCAATTCGCCCGTCTTCCAGCTCCGGGGTGGGGGGAAAAAGCTCGATATTTACGAAATAAAAACGATTTAAAATTAAAAAAAAAGATCCCGGGCGCGGAGTTATCCTCCTCAGGCCGCCTATTTGGGAGAGCCCCGCAAATAGCCGGTCCGTGGTGGGCCTCAAGCCCGCAACCCAAAAGTTGTGAGGCCCAACGGCGCGTGCAGGCCTACCCCCCGCCCCGGCTCAGAGAAAGGCCGCCTCCACGCGGGGCGGTCGAAGGTTTTTTTATTATTATTATAAACACGTGCGAATCCGCCGCCGCTAAAAAAGACGGGACGGGGCCACACAAAAAGGACGCGCGACTCGGGCCGTCTTATTAAAGTTGCGCAAGGCCGCCATGCCCGTTTCCTGCCCCCTAGGGGGCGACAGAAAGGTCTGTACGGAGGGGGTGGCCCCTCAAAAGGCACCTGGGTTAGACGAGGGCAAAAAAAAAAGCCGGTCGGAAAGGCCCTTTCCTGATGTGACGCGCTACAAATCTCACACATACACACGTACAACCTCCCCTCAAATGGAGACAACGTGACCAAGACGACGCCAATACAAGGAAGCACTTTCTTCTTTCTTAAGGTTACAAGGCAGTGCAACTGTATTGGTGGCGTCGAGGCAGCGGGAAAAGGCGCTCGCTCGCTCTCTCCAGCGCGCAGGTTTCAAACGCCTGTCGGGTTTTTCTTTTTCCCCGTTTCGGATCTGCAGGTTGGGCTGGATTGGCCCGGTCGCCCCCAAAACCCTTTCCAACCCATCGAGGACACTTTCCTCGCCCCACAAAAGACCCCCTTCAAAAGCGGATCCTTGACCACGTGGTCCTCAACTCCCCCAACTCAAAAAAAAGTTTTCAAGAGTTTTTCCACCTCCCCAGATATTTCTCTCCCCCCCCCCCGTTTTCTCATTCCCGGATCGTTTGAGATCACCTTTCGCATCCTTCCTGCCGTCGAGAAAAGCCCCGTTTGCAGGAAGCCGGGCCCGTTTGCGGATTGAAGGCTTGTCACCAACTTCCCAGGGCGGGCAGCAGCGGCATGGAAGAAGTCTTTTGAGAAAAAAAAAAAAAGAATTGTCGGTTAAAAAAAGAAAGAAAAAGAAAAAAGTTACTAGAAATTTTGGTCATCTCTTGCCGGCCCGACTTCTCCTTCCCAATCCCCCTCCCCAAAAATGAAAGGGTACCAATTTCCGCTTCCAGCTTGCCTTCACTCCACCCGGTCCCATAAATACTTTTGGAAGGTCAGAAGATTAGGCCAGCTGGGAAGCTCTCACGTGCTCGGCGGATCCGAGATAACAAGCCCGGCAGCGGATCTCTTACGGGGGGACGGTCCCTGCAAAGCCTCCCGCCGCCCAAAAAGCCGCCCTTCTTTTTTTTAAAGGAATCCCAGGAATTTTTTTAAATTTCCCGCGTGCCTCCCTCGCCGGTCGATGCTTTCCAATCGATGGGAAGGAGCCGGCCAAAGCAGCGCCCCCCAGAGCCCGCTTCCCGGCTCTCTAAGCTTACCAGCCGTCGCGACCCCAGTAGTAATCTCTCTCCTCTGGGATCCTGTGCTGTCCACCCGGTGCGCGGCGCTTTATAAAGCTTGGGGCCTCTGGGGTGCCATTGGCTCCTGACTTCCCACCATTGGCTTCCCTCCTCCAATCAAGTTCAAGAGCTGTGATCCCTTCTCCACACCCACATTCCCCCCCCCACCTCCCCTGGCCAAACCCTTGTCTGATCAAGGAGTGGATTAGGGGAAGGAGGTAAAGCAATCAAAGGGGCGATGGAGGGCAGATAGCTCAATCCATGGCTGGAGACAATGGGTCAAGCCCCAACCCCCCATCCAGGAAGGTGGATGATACAGGAAGCCTCGGGCATGAATATTCCCGCCCATCCCATTCCAATGGCCCCCGTCTTTCTTTAGCCTGATGGTGGAGGAATGCTTTTGTTTTACAAATGTTCAGGTGATCAAGCCAAATCTCTGGATTTTTTTGTAGCACTTGAAAAAGCCAGGCAAAAGTATTGGGGGGCAAAGTTAAGGGGGAAATTCAACCTTTGGGTCTTATCCATGACCTTTAAGACTTTTTAACTGGTGGCCAAAAGGGTTGCCAGTCCCCAGCTACAATGGATGCTTAGGTGCACATCTGGTTCTTTATTTTTGCAATATAGGTATATTATATTCTTCCAAGACTGGTTTTACCAATGCTCCATAAAAAACAGTTTGAACAGGCCAAAGGATGTAGAAATTGAGCTTAAATGACAACACTGTGTTGCATCCATGCTCATCTCATTTGCCTTTAATATATTCTACAGCATTCTTCTGATGTAGGCTTTTAGTCATAGAAACTGAAGCTCAGATAATTTATATCAGTTCTCCAGATGCCATAGCAAAGTGACATAGGTTCTTTCTAGAGGTCAGTTGAACAAATTCATGTGAAACATTCTATCCTTGAGTGAATGGGTTTTTTCCCTTGTTCCTAGGTATATATATTGCTTATGACAGTATTAATCAAGGAATATTAAATCAAAATTTCTTCCACTTGTGATTTACAAAACTTATGTAGCCAGGGCCTTGATTTTGTAATGAGACCTTTTTTTTGGGCTAAAGAAATTTATCCAAAGAGCATCTTTGCTATTCATCTGCAAAAAAGCAAAAACAAAAAAACCCCTCCAGATTTTCTCAGCCCTAATTATTTCTCTCTTTCTACTTTAGTTTCATGGGTTTGCATTTCAGATGCACTCTCAAAATAGTTTTTTTGAAATGGTTTGAAATAACTTTTTTGAGAGTGGAGTTTTTTTTTAACAATTGATGATGGAATCTTATGCCCTGTTTTGAATGAAATGGGACTGATCAATAGTACGGGAGTGTAGAAAAAAAATGGAGACTGCTTGTTTCTTGCCACTGTTTAAAGCTTGTTCCAGAAAGTAGGGGTAGCATCATTGATAATTCTGGAGAGTGCTAAGTTTTTAAAATTTATAGCAACTTTCTTCATTCCAATGTCTTCCATATGTGTTGAATTTCAACTCTCAGCGTTTCCTAGCCAAACTCCACATCTCTGACCAACTCAAAATTGGAAATGGCTATTTTATGGATTCAGTTGTTTTCTACAGTTTTCAAGAGGCATGGAAGGTCCATCATATCTTATGGGATGAGGGATCTATGGGTTTATTTAATTTATATCCCACCTTTATTATTTTTATAAAATTGCTCAAAGCATTGAACTATCCAACACACCTTTTCCCTCCTATTTTCCCCAGAAGAACAGCCCTTCCTTGTTCTATGGCAGTGAACTTGTGACCCAAAAGTGTTGGAAGTAGATGTTCCAGAATTGGGTCTTGCAGTTCCAATACATCCAGGAGCATCAATCTGTTGCAACTCTGGCAACTTTAAAACGTGTGGACTTCAACTCCCAGAATGCCCCAGCCAGCTTAAGTTTGCCAAGGTTGACCAAGGTTGACCAAGCCCAGGTCTGGTGTATGAAGCTCAGGATGGGCATGAAATTCTGTTGCTCTCTGGGGACAATATACAACTAAGAAGCTCTTGCCTTGATGGGTTTTATTTCCATGTTCCTTAATTCTCTCTCTCCCCAATCCCCAAGGAAATCCATCAACGCCTTCACTGATTTTAAGGAATCACTGCCTGATCTGAAGTCTTCCAGTCATATAAAGAAAGCTGATTTTTGCCTTTTTAGTGGCATCTTCTTGATGTGGTAAGTTTATTTATTTATTTATTTATTTGATTTATATCCCGCCTCTCTTCCCCAAGGGGAACTCGAGGTGGCATACAACAGAATAAAATGTGCCCAGTACAATAAAAGGAAAACCATTCATATCACACAATCAAACACGGGGAGGAAGATCTAATTCCAAGCCTTCCGACATAGCCAGGTTTTACGGCCTTACGGAAGGTGGGCAGGTTTGGGATGGTCCTAATATCGGCAGGGAGGGAATTCCAAAGGGATGGTGCTGCAACTGAGAAGGCCCGTGCCCGTGGACCCGCCAGCCGACACTGTCTGGCCGATGGAATCTGGAGCAGGCCCTCCCTATGGGATCTCACGGGTCGCTGGGAGGCATATGGTAGCAGTAGGCCTGCATTTGCTTTTACACCAAGGTTGCTCTTGCAACCAATGCACCAGTGGCAAACCCAACAGCTCCATTCACCCGATATAGTTAAGCTCAATTTGTTTTCACCTGGATTGTTTATTGAGTGGGTGTTCTATGAACCAAATCCTTTGGTTGGTTTATGTCTCAGGGTATCATTCCAATCCAGACAATGGATTAATCCAGAAGCCAGGTTAAATGCAGTCATTAAACCCAGTTCTGAAAGTCACCCCTTCTTGTACCACATATTTCTTTGGCTAACCGTGAGAGAAGCCATAAAAATGGCCTAGAGTAGGGGTCTTCTAACCTGACAGCTTCAAGACTTGTGGACTTCAATTCCCAGAATCCCTCCTCCTCCAGTCATGTTAGCTCAGGAATTCTGGCAGTTGAAGTCCACAAGTCTTAAACTTGCCAAGGTTGAAGGCCCTGAATGCTTAAAGAAGGTGATATGGAATGTGGCTCTGTTCTCCACCTCCAATATTTTATCCTCACAACTTCCCTGAAAAGTTGGCTAATTTAGGAGGAAAAAATTGACACCCAGACATTCCCAGGCCACAAATATCAATTATGGGAACATTCAACAACCTCTTGACTTCAAGGCTACTGCTACATATGCAAAGAGTTTACTCACTTGGCGGAAGGGCGAGAAGAAAAAAGGCAATGGGTTCAAACCACCATGGGGACAAGAGGAAGATCGCAGTCCAGGGTAGGCAGTAGGCAATCATCCATTTTATTTGGCTTTTCAGGATGGCAGCAGCCATGCCTGTATAATGAAAACTCCATCTCCTTTTTCATTTGTGATGCATGTTTAAAGAGAATTGAGCTTCAGTCTCATGGTCTCAGTGATCTTCTGCGGTTTTTGTTTGTTTGTTTTGACACCCCTTCCTTCACAGATTGGCCTTTGATCAAATTTGCATTCCCCATTCCTAACCAGCGGAGAGCCTCCTTGCTAATGCGGCCAAGTCTTGGCTGAGAAGAGATAATCTATGGGAGTGAATAGAAGTTGGAAGACGGCCTGGTCAATCCACAGTAAGTAGGGGGGGAAGAGAAGAATGGCCTTGAAGGACAGGAAAAGAACCACTACATTATCTGCAAGGGGCAGCGAAGAGGGGTCTGAGCCCAGGCCAAGAATGTAATGTGAGTAAACATCTCCGATAAGCCTCCCCCTAGTTCTCCCAAAGATAAAAGAAGAGAGTGGGAAACACCTCCAGACTTGCAAGATTCTGTTACTATAGCTTTATAATAAAAGTAGTCCTCCTGACCTACATGGCATTGGTTTCCTAATCTGGTCTGTCTTGAAGGGCTGACACACTATGCTCTGCTAAGCACATTTGGATTGCTGAGTGTGTTTTGTGGACAAATGAAAAGGCATCTGGGACCAGATCTAGAAGATTCCCGTTTCTAGGAGGCCAGAAAAAAAGTAGCTCAGCAGAGAAACTAAAGCGGTACATCCAAGAGGTATGAGTGTTTTTAGACTTTCTTTTTAATTATTAAATCAATCAAGGTCCATGAATGGATCCATGAACGTCATCTTGGCAAGTCCACGATGCTGGTTCAGTTTCCTGGTCAGAGTAGAACAGCCTTGAAGGATTTCTGACCCAGCAAGGCACACCCAAGCTTTTAATTGTGTTTTGTGGTCTGCCAGATGCTTGACAATTACTCCCGATCCCCTGCTATAGTTTTTGCAGTCCCACCAAGCACCAAAACTCAGCAGTTTATTAACCTCAAGTGAGCCATTGTCATGGTTGGTAAGCTGCGTTCTGCTTAAAACAAAACCCACACATACAGACACACACACACACACGCACACACACACACAGAGAGATTTACAGAGATGTGATTGTAGAGCAAAAACAGCTCCTTCCTGTCATTCAAGACGAAAACTGTTGATGGAAAAATCCAGATTATTTGTTCATTTTCTTGAGTGGATGCAATGAAACAAAACTTATACCACAGACAGCAGGTGTTTCTTCACAGAATTAATGGGTGATTATTAATTTCCGCACTCCTCTATGTCTTCTATTTCTATTTCTAAACAGTTTGCCTCTCATCTTTCTTCTGAGAACCTCCCAGGGAGCCTGGGAGAATAAAAAGGGAGAAGTTGTGTTTATACAACACATTTAATTGAGTCTGTTCGGCTTACCAACTTTGGCTAGACCTAACCATGCTTGCATTATTATTATTATTTTTGTGGCTTAGTATGTTCTTGCAAATCAAACCCATTGGTTAGCTCGCAACTTGATTTAGTACATGAACTCCGAAAACAATCAAGCTTACCTTCGGAAGTTGTGGGAGCTTCATCACTTGAGACTTTCAAGAAGAGATTGAACTGCCATTTGTCAGAAATGGGGTAGGGTCTCCTGCTTGGCCGGGGAGGGGGGCTGGACTAGATGACCTACAAAGCCCCTTCCAACTCTGTTAATCTGTTAAATCTGAATTAACCCAGTTTTGGGGTTAATTCAGTAACCAGGTTAAGCATGCCATGTGGATTCAACTAGAGGGAAAACACACTTTCTCCAACGCCACAGAGCAATCAACTTTGTCAGTTTTAAGACGTGTGGATCAACTCCCTGAATAGCTGGCTGGGGAAATTGGGGAGTTGACGTCCACGCATCTTAAAGTTGCTACCGTTGAGAAATGTTGCCTTAGAACCCAAAGGTGCTTTTTACAGGAGGCAATTGGATGTTCTTGTTTTTTCTTTTGAAGACATTTCGCTTGTCATCCAAGAAGCTTCTTCAGCTCTGACAGGATAGGCGTGGAATGGAAGGATTTATAGTCTTTGCAGACAGCTGGTCATTTGCATCCTTTTAAAGCAGGGGTGTCAAACTCATGCGGTCATGGTGGCATCACATGACATATCGGGACTTTTTCCCCCTTTGCTAAACTGGCCCTGGGCACGGCCAGCGCGTGACGCATCTGGCCCGTGGGCCGGGAGTTTCACAGCCCTGTTTTAGAGGGTCGTTGAAGCACTTGGAGGTTTATCTGTGTCCTCAGGGTCACCTGAGTAGTGCTGCTAGTTTCTGTAGTGGAATTGCAGACTACAGGAACTATTAAGCAATACTCAGGTGACCCTAGGACACATATAAACCTCCAAGTGCTTCAAGGACCCTCTAAAAGGATGCAAATGACCAGTTGTCTGCAAGGAATATCAATCCTTCCATTCCACATCATCCAGTCAAAAACACCTTTGGGACAACCATGACCTGGAGGACTGAGAATCTCTACAAACTACTGCCATAGAACATATGCCCATCTCTAGGCTGGCATTTGATTGGAACCCTCTCTGCTGATCAGTTTAGAGTCATGGTGAATTCTTCTCTTAGCTTCTTCCTGAAAAATATCATGGAGGATTTGGGCAGCCATGCCTACATACCCAAATCAACCAGAACATTGCAATCCCAGCTTAATCGACTTTTTCAAGACTGTGAGACACCAGGTTACTGTATGATTTGGAGGAATTGTACTTCTATGGGTGGGGGTTGTACATACAATAGCAAGCTGTGGAATTGAGGGAAGGTGATGCAATAAGAACTACAGCTAGCCTTCTGTCCTTGGAACTGGAGGTGGAAAAGAGAGAGAGTGGGAAAGAGTTGATAAATTATCTTTAAAACTGGTTCTTGGCTAATCTAGTGTTGGGAGAAATAGCCATCTGGTTCGGTACCAAGCCAGGAGGAAGACACCGGAAACATGGAGGCTGATTGGAAAGATGGTTTAGTGATGAAGCAGAACCACCAAGCACACATGTGACTCTGGGCAGCTGAGCACATGGAGCTGAGAGCGAGAGGCTTTTACGCCTTCTCTTGGGCTTTGCACTTGACCTTCCTGTTCCTGTGCAAGAACATGTATTCTATTGGCTGCTGAAGGGGTCGTAGCTGGCTCTGTAGGTTGTCTGAGCTAAGTTTGGTTGAAGCCTGGAAGGTGATGCAATGTCCCCAGGAGATTGCGCAATGTGGTGAGCTCTGCTGCTAGCTGGTAGAGGGTTAATCCTATTATGAACTGTCTTAATCCCATCATCCTGGAGCTGGAGGTCTTTTGTTCTGTAGATTAGATAGGCTGGCCCAATCTTTCCCAATGGGCACAAAATATCTGCTGGGGGCTATTACGGAAGGTGCGGGGGGTGGGCTGCTTTCCAAGAGCCTATTTCTTCACTTCTCATCCAGGGAAATATACTAATGTTCTGCCTTTTTAATATTTCTCAAAATATGTCATTCTTCTAGGAGAGGGGTGGATGCTAACTTTGTACAATAGATACCACTCTGTGGCTTCTCAGCACCAGCCTTGCTAAGACCAACACATAGAGGAACTTTGCTATATCCAAATTGTTTCCAAAAGCCTCTTGCAACACCCTATTGCAAATCTGGGTAACTGCAGGCCACCTTCACCCTCTGATTTCAAATGCACCATTGAAATTTGGCAGGACATTTCTGATTTTTTTTCTTCTTCTTGTGACAGCCGTACGAAGCCTCACGGAGTTGGTCTGGATGACCGGCTTACTTTGAATTAGGCTGCTTTCTGGGTTCACAAGATACTGAATTATAAAGGAAGTAAACAAGCTGATTGTGCACAATATTCTAGGCTGCAAAAAGCCTCGATGAAGTTTTACAACATTAGCAAGTTGCGTGAAATGCATCTGGTGTGGAATCTAACTGACCTCATTAAGAATGTTGAATGAAAACACTCATCTATATATATAAAATTGTGTGTGTGTGTGTGTGTGTCAGCATAACGCTGGAACGCCTTGACCAATTTCAACCAAACTTGGTACACAGATGACTTACCCTCTGGGAACAAATACTGTGGGGGTAAGACACCCCTAACACCCCTCGGGGGATCTGTATGCCTTAAAAATAGTGGAGATATGATGACAGCTTCACAGTACTCCATAAGAGGGCTCCCTCTGACTTGCACGCTGTGCGAGAGAGCAGCGTGAGGCCCGACTAAAGAATGAGAGACATACAGTAGAGCTATTACATCTAGAGCTTCACAGATAGTACTGACTACAGCATTTTCCTGGCTAATACAGCATTGGGATAAATAAATACCTGGGGACACTGGGTTATCAGCTAGTACCTTAATAAATAAAATACAACCTACTCAAGGTGAATGACCACATTCAAAAAGGAATGAGTTTTTCTGTTATATTAAAACAAGGGTTTTGCAGGCGGGGAACCTTTCGTTACATTCTGCCATGGGATGAGCCATGCTGGTCAAAATTCTACCAGCAACACAATCACAAAAGGAGCCTGTCAAACTAAGGAGCCTGTCCCAGCTGGACCTTCTATCTCTTTAGCTTGATTGACTATGGGGACCGTAGATCTTCTACCAGACCGACTGGCTTTGTTTGCAAGAGGGGGGCCTTGTGATTGTGCAGCAAACAAAATGCATGGAAGTTTTCAGGCTAGTTTCCCAACCTCTGATGTGTTGCTCAAGCAGTTGGGAAGAGGAGAGGATTTCCTATTATTTCCTCAGTAGTTCTTTCCCTGTTTTTTTAAATAGCCTGTTATTTGCAATAAGGGAACTATTGCTGATTATTAGCCATGAGAGCTAAATAGACCACTTGTGTGTAGAGGCAATATATTCCTGACTGGCATATGCTTACAGTCAAGCAGAGGGACAGCTGTTATAGTCTATGAGAGACTTCAGATGCGCCTGCCTGGTCACTGTTGAAAATATAGTACAGGGCGAAACAAATCCCTATCTGATTCAGTAAGACAGCTTCAGTTCTGTGGTATGCAACAACATTTAGAGTCCTCTTCTAGGTGCACGAACCTTGACCAATAATTCTGGCTTTTCATGTATGTTTGAGGCAGTTAATCTGACTCTCGAGTGACTTCAATTTAGTAGCCAAACATGCACTTTGAGTCTCAAAGTCTCAGGTGTATTTGTTGTCATTTTCAGTTAAAAAGATCCTAGGTTGCAAAAGCAGGGAAAAACTCTTTCCTGAAACTTAATTGTGCCAGGCAAAATAAATAGGTCTAAGCCTGTGAGGAGTATAGCCATGGCCCTTGGAGTAATTGACCTTGAGAAGAGGCAGCAGGAACTGTCCTCCTTTTTGTGGATGCCTTTCCTAGTTATGTTTGAGCCAGAGTGAACTATAGTCATGGGGTCTAGAAGCTTAGAAAGAGAGGAAACTAAGAATGTGAAAATCTGCAATCTGTTTGGGACACATTGAAGATTTCCAGTCTACCCTAAACCCCCAATAATTTCACTTGGGTTTGCCAGTTTGCCAAAATCTGATCCTTTTAACCAAACTAATCTTTACCCACCTCAGAACTGCTGGTGAAGTTTGTTCGGGGTCTCTCCGATGTGACAGCGCTGCAGGGTGATACAGTGTTGTTCTGGTGTGAATTGTGCAAAACCAAAGGTGATGTGACATGGCTGAAAGATGGGCAGGAGCTGGAACCCAATGAACACCTGGAGATCGGAGCAGAGGGGCGAGAGCGTTCCTTGACACTCAGCAATGTGAGGACTGAAGATGCCGGCGAATATTCGTGTGAAAGCAAAGATGACCGTACTTTGGCTATTCTCACAGTCCAAAGTAAGTTCTTTGGGGAAATTGGAGAGCAGATGCCTTGCATGAAAAGGTTTAGGTTCAACTTCTAGTATCTTTAGTTTAGTAACATGTTCATGTAAAGCACCCTTTGGCCCCACTGATTAAAAGAAGGCAGAAGTTGTATGAACACATCCAGATCACAACAAATGGAGAAAGAACGCAATCTTCCTTAATTAGGAAATTGTTCAAGTAATTTTTGTTTCTTGTGTCATAATAGCATGCAGATACTTTATTTATTTATTTATTTATTTATTTATTAGATTTATACCTCGCCTTTCTTCCCAGATCAGGGGGAACTCGAGGCGGTTTACAAGAGAAGTTAAAATACAATAATTGAGCAAGTAAAAACAGTAAAAACAATAATAAGCCTAACAATAATACAAATCATATACCAATCATTATATCTATACCCCGCAAGCTGACACACATGAAATCCCTTTTTACTACCCCACATTTTACTAAAGGGATGTTTCCCAGGCTGTTATCCTCTGTGCATTGCTCTACAATGCATACAGTTGTGCTCTACATGACCACAATTAGCCCCATGTTGCTAAGTGAGACATTTGTTAAGTGAGTTTTCCTCCATTTTACACCCTTTCTTGCCAGAGTTATTAAGGGAATCTCTGCAGGTATTAGGTTAGTCACACAATTAAATGAATCTGGTTTCCCCATTGACTCTGCTTGTCAGAAGTTCACAAAAGGTGATCACATGACCCCAGGACATTGCGTCCATCATAAATATATATGCCAGTTGCCAAGTGTATGAATTTTGATCGCATGATCATGGGGATGATGCAATGATCGTAAGTGTGAAAAATGGTCATAAGTCAGTTTTTTCAGTGCCATTGTAACTTCAAATAGTCCTTAAATAGATTGTTGTAAGTCGAGGAGTACATGTAGAGTGGAGCTGATATCCATAAATCTGCAGAAATCAATGAATAAGATGAAATATAGATGGAATGAAGGGCGAGGAAGCTAAGCTTCAGTAAAAAGTGGCAAACCTGGATATCCTAAGAGATGAATCCCATGGTGATGATACCATATTGGGTGGACTGTGGGGGTCTCCTATTGGATTGGTTCTAGGTTAGCAAACTTCATGTAACCTGAGATGGCACTTTTTTCTCAGTCCCTAGGTTGGTGGAGATAATTTCTGACCTGCACAATTTAACCGTGCTGGAAGGGGATGATGCCACCTTCAAAGTGGTGATATGTCCAGATGATGTCAAGTTGAATTGGCAGCTAAATGGACAAGATGTAGTGAATAGTGAGCGGTTGACTATAACCAAGAACGGGCTATGCCATACCCTCACCATACGACAATGCCGTTTGAGTGACACCGGCATAGTCACCGTCCGTGCAGAAGGTCTGTTGAGTTCAAGCAGACTCAGTGTGCAAGGTAAGAGGAACGGCAACACTGTGTATGTTGCTTTTTGGTGTATGCAGATACTTGGGCAGAAGCCCTGTGCATTGGTGATAGTAATGAATAATTATTAATTCTAATTAGTTAAGAGTTTCAAGTGGGTTATCAGTTAATGCCACGGCTGTGTCCTTTCTTGTCTTCCCAATTCCATGCTAAGAAAATACAAATTCTTTACTCAAAATGATATCTCTGCTTACTTAGTTTGCATAATTTATGCTGCTGCTTTAATCATGTAGGGAAGATAATGGAATCCCTTTTGGAAATTCTACTTTGACTTTCCTTCGTCTTTGATGATTTATCTAAGCACAGCATGTCGAATTCTCAAAGCTTTATCTCTGTAGCCCTGCAGGTTCTGAACTTGTGTTTTTGACAAAATAAAAGCTGGGGTTCTGAGTCTTCTGAAATGTTTGTTGACTGTTGGAAACACGCCAAATTGACCCAGGCCTTGGGAAATGGCTAGATTGCCTTGAATCCTGGCTTGCCTCTCTGTAAAGCGGGAGGGATCGTGGCCTGGGAATGCATTCAGATTAGAGATGTGTCCGCTAGTATTCAACCTTTGAGCACTATTTTTGCAGAGGCTCAGGTGCTGTTTGTGCAGACGTTGCGTGATGTGGCGGCTGAGGAGGGACAGGACGTCCGCTTGGAAGTGGAGCTGAGCGTGGAGAGTGCGGAGGTGCAGTGGATGAAGCAAGGCATCTTACTGCAGCAGAACCCAAGATACTCCATGGAGGTACAAGGGCCAAAGAGAGCTCTTACCATCCATCACATTGAGCTTGCTGACCGAGGCACCTATCGCTGTGAGAGCCTGCATGATCGCACCCAAGCCAGACTGAGTGTGGAACGTAGGTTTCATTTCTATTCTGATCTTGTTTTCTCTCACAGTTGTACATTGTAAATCCTTGAGAGAGGGTCAGCGTGACTTTTTATCTTAGGTCCGCTCCGCTCCACTGATATCTCTGCTGAATGTGAGAATTCCTTTAACAATGATTATTTGAATATTACCAGTTGTTTAGGAAGCTCCGCTTGCTTGTCGAATTTAACCCTTTCTGTAACCCTAAACGTTCATGCATTCCATATTCAGTTCTTCTGATTCTTGTTTCGTTTCCATCCATATTTTTCTTTCCTTCCCAGTGCAGCTAGCCTTTCTTCTCCCTTCCCTTCCCTTCCCTTCCCTTCCCTTCCCTTCCCTTTTTATGCCGGAAGGAAAGGCAACAGTGTCTGAATAGTGTACTTGCATATTTCTGGGTGTAAGAGTGATTTATGCATGAGTAAAATAACTTGGCATATGCAGATAAGAAATCAGTTATTTTAATAGGCTGCATTATTTTACAGATACTTATTTTTAACTAGTAATTTTTAATTCAGTTACTGCAATCTCACTTTTGTCCTATCCTTGTCTTTTTGGAATCTGAACCTTAGCAGTTATATACCTAGTGGCCAAGTGCAGTAGAAGATACGTACTGCATAAGACTGTTGCTTTTGTTTATCATTTATTTTTGTTATACAATGTTCACTTGAGTTAAACATGATTCATGGTGACAAGTCCACATTGCTTGCTTGGCAACAATATGAAGTGGGCTGCCATTGCTACCTGCTTGGATTTTTTTTTAATATCCCAGTTTACCCCAAAGTCCCGGGATTTCCTCTTAGTCTCCCATTAAATATTAGTCAGATCCAACCCTGCTTACCTTTTGTGAGATTCATTAAGATTACTCTAGTGCTGATAAATTTCTTGTGAGGAAAAATTGTTTTGAATTCTAGTTCAGCTAGTTCATTCTGATAAATGTGCTGAATCCATTCAAAACCTTCCACTCTATTAGCAATAAATGTATGAGGAAGAAGTGAGGGTGGAGTCTCCCCAAGTAGGTCAGAGAAACATACAACTTTCTTGCTAGTGGGAGCCACATGAGAAGTTTCCTATGATTCTGTATCTGCTGTATTATAGTCTTAATACTATATATACCCTTCCTGATAACTTGCTTTGTTTTGTAAGGAGCAAATAAGCTCCTTTCATGACAAAACTGGATCTATCACAGACTTTTCTTCCTCTCCAGCCCGGAAGGTGACAGTGAAGAAACCGTTATTGGACGTGGAGACTTTGGAAAAGGAGACAGTGACATTTGAGCTTCAGCTATCTCACCCCAATGTATTGGGGGTCTGGACGCGTGACGGCATCCGTGTGAAACCTAGTTCCACCTGCCAAATGAGTGCCACTGGTTGTGTGCACAGCCTGACGCTGCAAAGGCTCACGCTAGATGACACAGGGACCGTGGCCTTCACGGCGGATACTGTGCGGAGCTCTGCCCGCCTTACGGTCCGAGGTACTGGACCAGTGGAGGGAGGACTGCAGAAAGGCAACCTTGGTGCTGGAAATAAAGTAGGAAAAAGCACTGCCATCATGCTCAGATTGTAACATCCTGAAGAGCATCTAGCTGGCCACTGCAGAAAACAGGATGCTAGACTAGATGGTCTTTGAGTTAGTCCTATTGTCTAACAGATTTAATGTCCAAAACTCAATGTACCTGCAGAGCAGAGCAGTTTTGATAGCCACAGCACGTGAGAAAACTGGGCATGGGTAGTAGGACAGGTACTGTAGATAAATTGGTGTCTATAAAACTGAGGATAAGGGATACATACTGGGTTGGTTTGGCTAAGTACCATCTCTTGAAGACATTTAATCTTTTTAGTCTTCAAAATAGGGCATCTTCAAACTACTTGCAACTGTATTTAGAGCTGCAGCAGCACAGTGGTCAGAATGCAGTATTGCAGGCTAATTCTGCCAATTGCCAACAATTCAAGTCTCATCTGCTCAAGGTTGACTCAGCCTTCCAACCTTCTGAGGTTGGTAAAATGAGGACCCAGATTGTTGGGGGGCAATATGCTGACTCTTTAACTGCTTAGCGAAGGTTGTAAAGCACTGTGAAGCGGTATCTAAGTCTAAGTGCTATTGCTGTTGCTATCTCTGTCCTTGCAGAGCCACCAATTACAATGCTGCGCTTGCCCCAGGACTTGGGAATTCCCGAGACAGGCTCAGCTACCTTTGAGTGTGAGCTGTCCCGACCCCTGGCTGAGGTGAAGTGGTACAAGGTGAGGGTATTATCTCTTATCCATGTCCCCACTTCCTTGGTCTTCTCTATACCTGCAAGAATGGGCTGTCCTGAAAAGTCCTCCTGATTTATTCAAGGGAACATTCTTGATTAATATGAACTCCATGTTGCCTCACTCCCCTCTGTGTCCTCAGAACCACCTGAGGGCTGCCCTTTCTCCACCTTTCCTTTCTCAGATCTAAAAGAGACCCTGTTCTCTGTGTTTTTAATTCTTACAGGATGGCAAGGAGATCCAGGTGAGCCCCAACTGCCGCCTATATTCAGTTGGGCGTCGGCGTCTCCTGCAGCTCAACCATTGCAGCCTTGAAGATGCTGGCGAATATACATGTGATGCCAGTGACTGCCGTGCTTCTGCCAAACTGAGAGTCTTTGGTATGAATGATTTGGCTATGGATGAGAGCAGAAATGGGGGTGGGGCAAGACTTGGCATGGAGCTCCCCATAAAAAGTATCCTCACTTGTCACATTCTGGATGAGGGCAAGGCCCCTTTTGCTTTTCTACTTCCCTGACTTTTACCTCTGGTGGCCTGGAGCAGGCTGCTGAACCTCCAATGCACACTGCACTGTAGTGAGTCAGAATCTTCTGTAGACTTGCAAGGTTTTTACAGAAAGCTAGATGGGAAATGAGAGCCAATGAATATTTAAGTGGGTTTTAGAAGAGATACATAATGCATGGTAACTAGCCCACTCACTAGATAGCATCTCCATGTATATGTCTGAAATGGCAACTTCATCTTATATCTATAAAAGAGAGGTGGGGTGCGGATGTGTGTTTGTATGTGCTCTATACAAACTTTCAGTTCTGCAC
>JANHGC010003545.1:130034-146893 GCA_027560395.1 Boaedon fuliginosus
TTTTTCTGGATCCTGTAACCAAGAATAAAGATTATTATTACTAAGAACTCATGGCTTGCAGTTTGTCCAGCGATCCAATCAATTCAAGCCTCAACAGAGGTTTGTTATTTTGCCCCAGTGCTGCTGCTAAGAAACAAACCTCCTCCCGGGGCAGCAAAGTTTTCCAAGGGATAGGGCAGCAGGAGGTGGAGCCCAGCTGCTCTCCCCCCCCTCAGAAAACACCACCTGTCCTCCGTCACTCAGAGCCTTTCCATTCCATGGTCAGCACCGGCGTCTCCTTGAAGAAAGTCCCGATCCCAGCATCTTGTGTGTATGCTAGCTCTGCTCTGAGAAGGAGGAAAGATAGAAGCAGCAGCCACCTAGCTTGAATGCAGAGAGAAACAGTGGGTAGTTGCTGCTTCTTTCCTTCTCGGAGCAGAGCTAGCATGCACTCACAGATGTTAGGGTCCGGGACCAGGGCCTCTTCTTCGAGGAGCCAGCACATGGGCAAGTGCCTTCAGCAGTAGCCTCTTTTTCGGCATGCACACCAAAAAAGAAACTGCTTCTCATGGCACTGGGACCTGCGAGGAGTCTCCAGTGTCATGAGATGCATGTGTGTCAGCCCAAGGGTAGGGGGAGGAGGGGGAATCATCCTACCTCTGCAGCATCGGTTGTGACTGAGTGTGCATGGCCAACTCATCACAACAATGTGCCGCCCCACCTTGCCGTGAGTGATGTAGAGTTGGCCATGCCCACTCAGTCACATAACCCACCAACCCCGCCCACCAAGCACCCACCTACCAAGCCCACCCACAGAACTGGTAGAGAAAATTTTTGAATACCACCACTGATTGCAGCATAGTATGTGTAGAATTCCAATTGGGTGGTGATGATAGTAGTTATTTATTATCCAGAAGGAATCTTATTAAAATATCACTTATAGAATTTAACTTTGGAAAACAAATTTTTGTACCCTTAGTACACAATTATGATAGTACCTGAAAGATTAAATATTTTTGCCAGAAACATGTTAAAGAAAATTAAATCTTTTCTCCATATATACTGTGATTCTAATAAAAATTGATTATGCTATTAAATGAAAAAGGCAAAAACATGCTGGATTGTGTTTGTCAAGAAAAATGTTTGTGTTTGATATGTTTAAATTTATTCTCATATTTCTGATAGCTCTAAATACTTGGTTAGCTTTTATATAAAATTACTTTATTGTGTGGACTAAAATATAACAATCTTCTCAATAGCCTTGAAAATCAGAATACCTAGATTATTCCTAGACTATTTGATTACAAAGCTTTGACAGTGCTTTGCAATATAATTGCAACAAAAGTAGACTTTTTAAAAAACTCTTTTGGTTATTTGATATTTTAGTGAGAAAGCAAAACTTGAGTTGAAGTGAAACAGAATAGGAGCTCCTGAAATGAATGCACGTATGAATAATGGTTTCCAATTAACCTCTCAAACATCCCTTTTAAACAAATGCAGTAAATGTTTCATCACTGATAGTCATTCTTTTGGAAATCAGGCATTGCCATTCTAAAAGAAATGAATGTTCATCATCCCATGCATTGATGAAGTCACAATAAAATACAATGGAACATAAGATTTTCTGATCTAGTTAAATGTATTTTAATATCATTGGCTCAGTGGTGGGATTTACTACCGGTTATATGGGCTTGGTAGGCATGGCTTGGCTTGGTAGGTGTGGCTATATGGTCATGTGACTGGATGGGCCGCTGCACCCCCTGCACCCTGTTTTTTTGCCTAGAAAGCCACCCTGAAGCCTCCTGGTAGCCAAATAGGGGCATGAGGGGTGGCGACACACCCCCATGCCCTGTTTTTGGCCTAGAAAACCTCCCTAAAGCATCCTGGCAGCCAAATAGGGGCGCGTGGAGACTCCTGGAAGGGGCGGGGCGGGGAGAGGCAGGGCCAATCAGAAGTGGTATTTGCTGGTTCTCAGAACAAATCAAAATTATTGCTTCTGGTTCTCCCGAACCTGTCAAAACTGGCTGAATACCACCTCTGCAGAAAGCCCTTTGTGGCAGCTTCTGGTGCCCTATTGACTTCATCACATTTTGGTGACACTGCCCTAAACATGGCACAACTTCTCACGTTTGAGAGAGCAAACAGATGACAATTGTAGCAGAAACCCTAAAACAGGATTGACAACTTTAAATAAATGTGTGAATATTTTCCTCCCTCCACCAGCATGCCAAAAAAAAATCCTCTCCCCCTCCTCTTTTCCACGATGTAGTTTATTTTCTGCCATTAGTCTTTCCATTGCAGTTCTCCAAAATTAAAAGCTGTGCAGACATCAAAGAGAGTTCCTGGTTTAGAATCTCACACCAGGGTGCTTCTTTTGTTACATGCTCAGCTGAGTTTGCTTTTAGTACCTAGACTGAGCTGTCTTTTTTTATACAAGAGCAATAATCATCCTTTCTTCAGTTTTTCACCTTTGCCTTGTTACTCTTATTGTAACACAATGGAGGGAGCCACATTGTTGTTGTTATTGTCTGATGCTTAAAACTGGACACTTGCCCATCCATGGCAAATTACCCAGCAATCTGTTAGTCTACTTCAGCCGTGTTCTTTAGGGAGCGGTTGCCGTGTCCATAAATTTTTGCTGTTGTCTTCTGTTGCAGCTGAGGGAGTCCAGGTGGTCCAGCCTCTGAAGAGCGTGGAAGTGATGGCTCCCTCCGAGGCTCAGTTTGAGTGTGAAATATCTGCCCCTCCAGACTTCACTCCCCAGTGGAGCCTCAATGGGGAGCAGCTGCAGCCTGGCTTGCAGGTGAAGATGGAGAGTGTGGGACACATCCATATACTGAGGTTCTGCAGGACTAGCCCTAACATGAGTGGGATGGTGAAGATTACCGTGGGTAATGCCCGTTCCAAAGCCCATCTCACAGTGCGAGGTAAGTATGTCTGATGGGTTGTTTGGATGGGTGCAGGGAATATGTGAAATTCGTTAACTCTCTGTGATAAACCTGGTTGTTAAGACTAGTCTGAGCCTTGGGAAATAATGTGAGAAATGAATTGCATCTTCTATGGCTTGCACATTACCATAATGTGCTTGGGATACTGATCAAAGATGAAAGGGGCTATGTACTTGGCCCAACAAAAGAATTAATTCAGAGTGACAATCTCTAAATTTGACGTAGAACTACTGTTCCTAGGATTTGTCAACCCTGGCCATGCTAGCTAGGGTTGCTGGGAATTTTAGTTCAGCAACACCTGGGTAACTACTGATCCCTATCTCTGGGATTATACATTTGAGGGAAGGGAAAGTGATTGAATAGTTCCTCAGTCATGATAGATTTATTTGTCTGAAACATTGCTTTTTTTTTTGACAGAGTGCTAGCATCAGGAAAGTCCTGAATACAGTGGAGCAAAGTTTAAGCTTGGAAAGGCAAAGAAACAAGTTTGACAATTGTATGAATAATCACATACAAAAAGACAAGTCATCTTGTCTTCCTCCTCTTCTGCATGACATGGGAAACACTTTCTGCTTTATTAAATGTTCTTAAGTCCTAATTTTTTTTAAAAAAATGTTGCGTTTGGTTGATGTGCTGATCTGCTGGTCCTGGATCAATGGGAAAAAAGACAAAGCACTGGAACTGTATTACCTCTAACTTTATATATTCTTCAATGGTCTAACTTAGACCAACTGAATGGCCAACTACTTTACTTTACTTCTCCCCTCCCAATAAAACCCACTTCCCTTCACAGATGCATTGAACTCATGGTATGTACTGCATTCTCCTCTTCTCCCACATTCTTCATATAAGGCTGCAACAGGCTCAACAAAAGGCTGTATGCCTAGGTATGTCCATTGTGCAGTACACCTTTATGTGTATTATCTGTATTTCTAAACCCCATTCCTTAAAGAAGATCTGAAATCGAAAGGAGAAAGGTATTCCTTTGGAGGAAAAACACAAGTGGATAATTTAAAGCAATTGTCTGGAGTGTGTTATGCCTTTACCAATAAAGTAGAAAAACTTCAAAGGAAAACTTCAGAACTTCGTGACTGCTTTTTAGATATATCTGCTAAAAATATTGTTTCAAGATGTGGGTTGACTTCATTCTCCTTCCAAATTAAGCCTTAACTCGTCTCAATTTCTATCTGCATAGGTAAGTAACAGTGATTGGTTCAAGCTTTGATGCCTGCAGCACGTTCATTGATGGAAGCACTACTCCTAAAAGGCTTTTTTTTTTACTTGCGCAGCCACAGCCTGGCAGCGTTTGGCACATATACAAAAAGAGAGAGACAAAACAAACAAGAGTGCAAAGTTTCTGGGGGGACAACAGTGATGATTGGTGACAGACACATGCAGTTTCTCAATGCAGAGAAGCCTTGCTGGATCCTTATCTGCCTCCCCTTAAAAAAAATGGCTGATGAATCCTCCCCACCCCCTTCCAGTTTCCTTAAAGTTGGAGATATTGAGCAAGCCCTAGCCCCAGAGACAACAGTGGAAGTCCAAACCGAAAATGTGGGAATTGCTAAAGTTTGTCCAGCAGTGCAGGGGAAATACCTCTGCCTCTGTTCTCCCCCGTTTTTGTGAGATTAGATAGAAAAACATGGTTTGAGCCTAAAGATTTTCTTTTCCCTATCCAACTTCTGGATCTGGCAAAACTCTCCAGCCCAAATCTTAGTTAATAATAAATTAATACAAATAACTCTCACAAGACTATGTACATGGGTTCCCCCTCTTCAGATCCATTACTACCTCACACTCTTGCCAGCATCAGAAGTGAAGGGGGGGTATCCAAAAAGGTTTGTTGCCTGGATACCAGTCACAAGTCCATATCTTCTCCAGTGCCACCACACGCACACAGACTCACACTCACGCTTGCATACTTCAACAGTGACAAAGCCCAGCCCAGGTTGCCAATCCCCACCCTCCTCCCCTTCCTTCCTTGAGTCACGCATTTAAACAGAATGCCAGGCACTGGTATGGGCAAGGGGCCCAGGGCCAGAAGGCCCCATTTCCCTGAGCTGGCTAGTTCCCACCAGATTGGAGTGAACTGAGTCATAAGCTTCCACTAACAGTACGCCATGGCACCTGCGCCCTGAAACAGTCCTTCGGGTCAGTGCATGCAAAGACAGTCTGTAGGGCAAGAATGTTGTGGCAAGGGAGCACACAACCATCCAACAGTTCTTCCTTTTGAGGCCTGCTCCAGAAGTGATGGGTAGGAAAAAGTTGTCATTGCTTATTGTGGGGGTTGCTCCAGATGAGTAATTATTTCTTTAGTGGCCTCCCCCCTCCCACTCCCTCCCCCGCAAGTTCTGCATTTCACATTTCTGACCAGGCGTCGATTACAGCCAGTTCTCGCTTCAGCCCTTTGCCTCAAGCACCTGCTCAAAACCCCTTCCTCACCCCTGGTTGCATGATGGCTTAGAAGCACTAGGAAGAATTCCACTTATGTTTAGCAGATTGACAGGTGTTGAAATATGTCTGCGCATAGGCTGCAAATATCAGTGAAGAATGTTCTCAGATCCTGATGGTAACCAAGATGCTAGTTCTAGCCTCATGGCTTGACCCAGGTGACCACAGGAGACAGCACTTGTATTCGGGGGGAAGTGCTGGTCTATACTCTCATGGCAGGACCCGAGCCAGTGGTCAGGGGCACAGTGGAGCCACAGTCATAGTCTATGTCAATGGCAGCATGAGCGTTGGCCAGGAGGCTGTTGAGAGAGGAACCTGTCTGCCGTTCTCGGAAGCTCTGTATGTAGCTCTGAGAAAAGAAAAAATAAGAATTTTTAAATGATAAAAATAATAAAAATTCATACCCCCATTTCTCGCTGAAATTTTACCATATGGAAGAATTGGCTTTGCTGTCTTGTTCTAAAGTGCTTTGGGTAAGTCCAGCTTCACCTACTGATCAGCTTGGGAGAAGGCATGCATAATCTCTGAGCTATCACTAATTATTACAGTACTGCTATCACCTATACCTGCTAGAGGTTTCACTTATTTTACCACGTTAAAACAAGTTGCAATTTGCTGTATTTAGGTAGACCTAAAGCAGGGGTGTCAAACTCACAGCCCGTGGGTCAGATGCGTCATGCACCGGCCAAGCCCACCCCTGGTTTAGCAAAGGGAAAAAAAAGATTACGATATGTCACGTGACGATGCTGTGTCGTCGTGAGCTTGACACCTCTGACCTAAAGCCAGCCTCAGTGGTGCAGTGGTTAGAGTGCAGTACTGCAGGCTATTTCAGCTGACTGTCGGCCGCCTGGCAGTTAAAATCCCACCAGGCTCAAGGTTGACTTCCATCCTTCCGAGGTGGGTAAAATGAGGACCCAGATCGTTAGGGGCAATATGCTGACTTTGTAACCTGCTTAGAGAGGGCTGTAAAGCACTATGAAGTGGTATATAAGTCTAAGTGCTATTGCTATTGCTATTATATCCCAGTAGCAGGAGGGACACAGTGGCTTGTCATAAGAGAATAACATTTTCCCCCATTAGCACAGATTACAAAAGTGTCAACAAACATTGGCTGGCATAATTATGTATATCATTAGATGGAAAGGTCACTACATGTACTTTAATTTGGGGGAGGTCGGGGTTTAGCTTATGCTTTGGTAAAAAGCAGACATTCCTCTATGGTTAAAAATAAATTTTGAAGAGTTAGATGCTTTTCCATTCCTGTCTTCCAAATGCAACCACCAAAGCCACAATTGGAATGTATTCTCTCTGAACATCTTCTCTTTAGATACACAACTCCTTGATTAGTGTGAAGGTATCAATTCATAGGCAGCCAATAGGTCTGGGATTTTCCCATTTCTGTTTTTCCCCCTTACATGTCAAAAGAAATCCCAGCTAAATTGCCAACGGGTGTGGGGTGGCCAGGAAAGCGGTAGATGCAGAAACGCATCCATGCAGCAAGAAAAGAATATCAAAAAAGGGAAGAACTCGGAGCACACTGTGAAAAATACTTCACAAATAGCAAACAAGATGGTGGAAATACAAGAGGCCTGGAAGGAAAAGAATGAGAGACAGGCTCATTTCTTCCAGCAGCTCCTTCCACCCCACTAATGGCAATTTTCAGCTGAGATTCCTATGGCCCTACCACTGTGTAGGAAGCTCTCCCCATTTACTCACTGGGGAGAGCACATCCCCATCAAATCGACGCACAGGATTAGGCTTGCGGCGGTAGGCCGGCTCAGGCGGGTGGGCCTTATGTTGCAGGTGGGGGTGAGGGTGTGGCCGCTTTTTCTTCTTTTCTTTCCGCTCTTCCCGCTGCTTGATCCGCATCAACTGCACACGACGCTGCTGCCGACTGATAATCACTACGGGGGAAGAAGAGCGTGGCATGAGACCCCTCAGGACAAAGGGCTGGCCCCCAATGAGGAAGTGCAGCCATTTTGAAACTTTTTATTGTGGATTTATTTTTTAAATGAAAAAAGAATTGACATCCAACAAAAATTAGTAAAATGATGATTGACACAAATCCTGAGGCATTAGTTGTCATGGCTAAGGAAAGGGCTTTTATTCCCATAGGTTGGGGACCAGGTAATTGGCTTGGTGGGTCTCTCTCTTTCCAGGATCAGCCATTAAATGAGGAGACAGCCCCGCTTGCAAAAGCTCATCCTAGTTAGATCTCCTACATTCACACACCATAATCTCTAACCAATCTTAAACTCTGCTGGGATTATATGAGGAATCTTTAATGAGTAAGTACTGTTTGTACGCATTTAAAATTCAGGGAGAAAAGGTATTAGGGATTTACATGGATAGAAAAAGAATTAAGCATTTTCCGCTGTCACCAGCATCAGCTGCATTCCCCTAATGTGGGTTTTTAAAAAAGGATGACAAGTCACAATTATAGCTACTTGCATGTAATAATGTAGCTTAGTTCTCAAAGGCAAATATATGGTCCTGAATAAAGTCTGAATAAAAGTTTTAAAGTAGTAATTGATTAATTACTGCAATTAATCAGTTAAACTTTAATCATATTAAAGTTTGTTCCAAATTAATTGTTGGGTACTTATGTGAGGAGGACTCATGCATATTTCAGAGAAATGGAAAGTAAAAATGGCATTTCTTCCATTTAATGCTAATAGAAATCACACATACTGCCTTTCAGGATGAAATCAGTGTGATTTTCTTCTAACAATAACAACCCTAGGGCACTGACACTGAGAGCATTCAGTTGACATTCATGTCAATATGCTTTTAAAGATAAGATTTTACATAAAACCTATGGTCACAAATGTATTTTTGCAAACTATATTGGTACAGACATGTTGTCATATCAGGGAACATCGCAGCGTTCCAATCTTATTTTGATCTTCAATTTATATTCCTGCCTTTATTTCAACGCTCAGGATAACTGGAAACAATTAAATTTAATATTACAATTGAAGGCAAAAATTTAAATTTAATACTGTAAAAGAATACAATCAATGGCATTAAAATCATTCCTCAAATAGTTAACGATTAAAACTTAGTGAAAGATGCATTTTTATCTGCTCCCTAAATACTGAGAGACTGGGAGTCATTTAACTTATTAAGGAACACACTGTTTAGCTCAAGAGCCACACAATAAAAGGCCCTTTTATGCATGCACAGCAGAACAGTTACAAGCACAAGGGGCATTTTCAGAAGAGCCTCAGGAGATCTAAGAAAGTGTGCAGATTGATTTCAGGAAAAGCAGATATTCAAGTCCTAAGTCATTTTAGGACTTCAAAGGACTACAATAATATTTTAACTCATACCCATCATTAACTGATAGCGCGCGCACACACACACACACACACACACACACACACGTGAAGTGCAGATCTTCCCGTACAGGCTTATACAATAGGACCCCTGTTCCTTCACAGGTGAGCAGTACTTGCTGTGGTACGTACCACCTGTTGTAATTTATGGACATTTTCAGTGACAATCCCAATAAAATGCATTGCGTAGCTAGGTTGGGTTGAAACCAAGCCATGAATAATTTACTCCAACTCTCCAGAAGGGCTGCAGTTGCTGCACTGGTATGCAAACATACCTTCACTATAATCACATCCAGTGGCACATGAGGGATAAAAAGCACCCAGCTGTAAACTTGCTCTTTCTGGGGAAGTGCAATGCTATCCAGAATAAGCTTTGTGTCAATCCTAAAACCCTCTTTGTGGAACGCCATAGGTCAATATGATAACCTTAATGTCAAGTAGAAGTCCCCCAACACTACTTTCTGGGTACATCCCAACAGTAAATACTGGCACTACAAAACAGCGCCCAACTCTTTCTGTTGGTCTGGAAGAATAGTGTTGTTTATGGTGTCAGAAGCTATAAGGTCTAAGTGAGAACTTGCAGGATCACAGTCCCCCAAATACTTTCCGGCACTGTTCGTGTAACAGCATGGTATTTTATTTCATTCTTCACCTATAGAATTGTATGTTCTCACTCGCTCTTAAAGTATTTGTTTCATTTGGACAGCTTTAGCTGGACTCCAATTTTGCTATATATAATATAATTCACTGGTTAATGTCAGAGGATTACAGTCTCCATAATGTGACCCCTGGCCAGGGTTGCTTTTGTTTTTAAAAGAAGGAACAGATCAAGCATTGATAGTAAACCAATGCAACAATATTACACTTTTATGGACCAACAGCAGGTTTGGGCACCCTGTGAATCACATGAGACACCCCCTCTTTGAAATTCATCAGTAGCCTTAAATATTTAGTAGCAGTATCACATGATTTTTTTATATAAAAGTAAAGCTGAAAATGAGAGCATGGGTCTACTTTTGGACATTGTTGGCATTTGCAGAATTAAGGATGGGAATGGGAGCAAAAGATCTCTGAAAAACAAAGCACTCTCAGCCCCATAGTTTTATCTTCGTATCCTTGAAACATGGCTGCAATCACTTCCAAAATGGTGATATGGTAAGTATCTAAATAGACCAAGAAGGATAGGAACTATTTGCCTTCCTGAGGTGTTTCACTATTATTCCCACTTTTTATCAGTCAGGGCTGCATTGTAACTACATGATTGAAAATCTGTAAAATACATGTAAAAAGGGGGGAGCTCTCATCATGTGGTTGCAGCCGCTATTTTGACATTTTTGATGCCCCCTCATAATTGTCCTGTCGTCATAACATAAGATGCCCTCCAGAAGATCAGGACATTGTGTTTGTGCCCTCCTAACTACTCAAACTCCACTCACACCTGACCAAGGAGAAGACCTTTCCACATTCAGGAACTTGAAATAATTTAACTTCCCAGAAAGCAATGGGGGACAGTGACGAGTCTGTAAAAGACAAAAACTGAAATAAGGAAAAAATGCTATGTAATTTCACAGCAACTTCATTATGCTGTAAAGAAGAACATGGCCCCAAAGAGAACAACTTGAGGTATCTGAGGAGAGTCACAGGAAGCATAAATGGAGGGATGGCCCTCCAAATACTAAGTAAAAATACAAGAGAATCCTCTGGCTCTCTTCTATTCTTTTGCAATCTTGAAACAATTCCTCCGGGTATGAAACGCAGTGGGCCAGCCAGACCTAAAAGAAGCATTGCTTGGGCTCTCTCAATGCCACTTCTTCCTTGCTTTTGACAAAAAAAGGATGACAAACAATTCTTTTTTGCCTTGGGCAAAGGATAGGTTAATAAAAACAGTGCCAGCTGCTGTTATCAGGAAGTCTAGGTCCAACCACCATCTCCCATATTAAACCCAGTTCTACTGTTTATGATAATACAGGAATCCGACAGTGGACAGAACCCCACCCATCAGAAAGCTTTGACCTTTTACAGAAACATTGGTATGATGCCAGAATGACCCAAGACTCATTGCCCAGATTAGCTGCTCTAATGTTCACACTATAAAACTCAAAGAAAGTGGCCTCCCTGAATCACACCATCAAAAGTTAGGCAGGGCTACCTGTTTCTATCCTGCTGCTTTTTGTGATGCCAACTTGATCCTAGCAATGGTTGAAGGAGTAGGACATGGCCTTAAAACTGGAAAAGTTAACCATTCTAAATGTAGGTCTTAGTGTATGAGAAGAACTCAATATTTTGCTGTTGCTAAATAAACCATGGTTAATCAAGTACAATACACAACACCAGTCAATACAAGGCGAATCACTCATAAACCTCATTCAATCTGAATACTGATTTGCTTGCTTTCAGCCGTTTTTCTCCCCACCCCATAAGACCACACTCACCTTCAGTGTGTGAGTATCCTTCAGCTGTGACTTTCCACTGCACCAAGACACCCAAAAATGCCAGGACAGGCCAAGTACCCAGGATGACCCAGCTGTACCAGCAGATGGGCCGGGCAGGTGCCACTTTGACGCGCTCATAAACATACTGCAGCAGCAAAAAGAGCTCAACAAAGTAGTCAGCAGTGGCAGTCATGACAGCACTACCGAAGACAGCAGTTGACAATGTGGTGAAGAGGCGCTGCCATTGTAGGGTCAGGACAGCACACAGCATGCCCACCCCCAGCAATAAGCCAATGGGAATCCAGACAGTAGGTGGGTGGTAGAATTGCTCCATCACTACCAGTGTAGCCACAGCCAGTAGTAGCCCCAGCAGCAGCCCAACCATGAAGAGCCCGACACTGCGTACCAGCATGGTGACTAGCCCGCAGAGCACGCCAATGCCCAGGCCAATGCCCACAGAGGCCTCCACACTTAGCTGAGTGTCCAGCACCCGCTCTTTGTAGCACAACATGAAGATGATTACTGAACCAAACATCAGCCCAGTCAGGAACATTACTGCTTTGAAGCATCGGTATCCTAAGGAAAGAATGAAAGGAGAGTGATAAGGGGGATAGGATAAGTTGCCCAACCGTTTGCTCTAGCAAGTCAGAATGATTTCTATTCCATTTGGAGAGCTGTGTTTGTGAGCATTTGTGCACGTGTATAAACAGTTTGCCTGCTCTCTTTTTACACATGCACCTTTTTATATATATTATTAAGGGATACTTGGGTTTTTTTAAAAAGACTTTATATCCTTCACTTTAACATTTCAGGTCTTCTGTAATGTGTAATTAGAAGCACAGAGCTTTCATCTGAATGTTTCTTTCTAGGGCTTTTTACATTTATCCAGGGACTCAGTCATAGAGTTTGCTAGAGTTAAGAATGTAGCCACAGGAGGATATTGGGCCGAGCAGTTCAGAAACCTGAATTTCATTACATTAGTACTAAACATACATTGGTTATGTTCATGCAACAGGGCTGAACTAGATGTCCCCATCACCCTCGGTCAAGAGACTATTTTATATTTCATTATATTCCATTTACATGGCCACCCGTCTCAAACAAGTGACACTGGGTAACTACCGTGTTTTCCCGAAAATAAGACCCTGTCTTATATTTTTTTAGCCACCAAAAAAGGCATCAGGTCTTATTTTGGGGGGATGTCATCCACTGACTAACCTATTACTTAGGGGCACACATATATTGGAAGCATGCGTAAAAATTGGAAGCAATTATAAAAATTGGAAGCAATATATTGGAAGCATGCGTAAAAAAAAAAGCTAGGTCTTACTTTCAGGGGAGGTCGTATTTTCAGGGTAACAATTAACAGGGTAACAATTAAAACGAGCAAAGAATACAAGAGACACAAAATAAATGCATAATTGACAGCCAAGATAAAAACAATAGCAACTACCTCATCAGCTCTGACCACACCTGTGAACACAGCCATTTATTTTGGTGTGCAGGTAGCCACAACGCAAAAATGAATGAATATGTCATGCCCAAATTTTGTTGTTGTTGTTTGTTAAGTTCTACCAGATGTATCAAAGGAGGCTGCCCCTTTCTTCCTCACTTCCTGGGTTTCAGGTGTGTGGGGACTTTCCTATCCTCCATACTTTATAGCCACAGAGCATGCGAAAAGTTTCAATGAAAGAGAGACTAGGATTAATTAAGTGTGGATTAGAGAGCTGACACAACACATTTGCTCCTTCCCTACGATCAGTTAAATTTGTCATGCTACATTGTTAATATGTCTTGTGGCTGGCTGTAAACCGGCCTATAAAATGTCATAATAAGACAATAAAATAACATATTCTTCTTGAGTCCACATGCTGTACCTTTAATTGTCCTCTATAGATCTGAGGTAATCTACAAGCCACCCCACCCCCCAACAATACACTCACCAAAGAAGCAATAGATGATCCCAAAGAGGCAGCACATGGCACATACAACTGAGGGCACTACTTGATAGTGCCTCTCAATTTCCTGATCACAACTATGTGTCCGGTCTTGGTCTGGTTCATGTGGAAGCAGTGGGAAACGCAGAGACTGTACAGTTGACGTCATGGCTCTTCAAGGCTTTTCTGGCGATGTCAGGCTCCTTTCTCCCTCCCAGTCACTTGTAGAAGATACTGCCTCATGACTTAATTTCCATCTGTTGAGAAAGAATAGGAAAGGAATGGTGAACCTCAGCTTCTTGGAAGTCCAGCGTGGTACCATTGATAGTACAACCTACCATCGGCTACCATATCTTCACAGGCTGCAACATCTCTGCAGGAAGAACTAGCAACTCCGTACAGACAGGGCAATTCTGCTAGAATTTCATAGGGACTTAAGGAACTCCCCCTCAGTCATCACTCCCACATAACTCCTGATTCTCTCTTCCGGCAGGAGATTTTCACAGCTCTGCTAGAAGCTGGGCTCTTCCTTATGCAATGCATGCATGCTCCGCCACTGAGCTAAAACAACCCCTTTTGCAATGGCTGCAAGAAGCAACTAAGAATCAGAATTAAATAAATGACATCAGAGTTAGGAACACCCACCAGCTCCTGGAACTTGAGCCCAGTCCAGCAAATGTTACAGTCAAGCAGACTGTCTCTTGAATGTTGGCAAGACGTTAAAAGGGTCCAAACAGGCCAGATAACTGACTCCAAGCTATTTCTATTTTTGTGGTTATTCAGAAACTGACAGATCCTCCTCCCTTATAAGAACCTTGCAAAGCCTGCTGGAAACTGTTTTATATCATATTCCATGACAGAACAGCTCAGAGCAATTCTGGAAGAAGGGAGAGCTGAGGAGGAATGGGACAAGAAGTTTCCCAAATGGGGGCGGGGGGAAATGGCTATAAAGAGAAACAGCACCGTATGGTCTCTATAGCAACAAAGCTAAGAACAGATGATACTTTTAACAACATTCCCCACACACACACACTTCCAACCCCCAGTCTCTGGCTTAAAGAACTGAGGGGGTAAGGGAGTGAATCATCAAAGGGGGTGTAGCAGTTCAGAAAAAGCATCTGTCAAAGGCCGACTTGCATTAACCCTATCTTGCTGTGCATGGGCTGCTTCAGTCTAAAGCTAAGAACAGACTAAGTATCTCAGGCAATCTCTTCCCCTATTTGTGTATATTGTTTGCCACAAGATAAGAACAAAAAAGATAGGTGGCACAAAGGACAAGAAAAATAAAAAGTAAGTGGGTTTAAAACCAGACCATGCAACAGCCCACTTCCTGCCCTGTCTGATGGATTATAGGCTGCAAGGCAAGCGACAAAGCATGGCTTTGTTAACCATTTCCTGCTCGTGAAGAATATGCTAATCAACCAGAATATAAACTGAAACAGCACACAAGCCCTCCCCACTCTAGCCTTCTGCAACTGAAAGGACCAAATCCTGAATCAACAATGCATCTCAACCTGGATGCTTGTTTTTGCAACCCAATTCCAGACAGCCTCCTTCCACATCTACCCACCGCCCACATGGACACATAGGAATCCGTCTGCAGCAATGCAATCAGTTGTTAGTATGGAGGGGGAGGAGCATTAAAGGTGGTATATAGCTCACATGCACACAAAGGGGTCAGCAGTCTAGGAAAGCAGAGGCTCCTTCCTATCTTTTTCCTACCCGCCCCCCATCTGCTGCTGTTATTCATTCCCTCCCTCCCCACAACCAATGAAAACCAAGACTAAAAGCATACCCTCTTCTGATTGGTGTGTTCTTTGTTGCTAAGGCAGGCAAGGCATTTTCTGATTGGCTCCTGTGAAATGACCAACTGACTGCTTTTTTTTTCCAGGGTTGCGCTTTTTTTTGTTTTTGCTTTGTTTAGAAAGCTCCTCATCACCTGGCAAGAATTTGCAGATAATGGCTTACGAAATTGTGAAATCAGCCTTTTCTAATAGAACATTTCCTGGGTACATGGCTAGGAGTTGTAGCCCAGCACATTGTACCTGGTACCTGGAGAGCACCACATTGGGAACAGCTGGAAGGATGGAACAGTTATCTTTATTCTTCCTAGCTTTCAGGGTGAACAATATGTCCCTCTGCAGTTTTGGGGAGATTGAAACTCCTGATATCTTAAAACACTGGCTAGCACGGGACCTGAAGTTCAGCATCATCTGGTGGGCTACACAATGCCATTCCTGCTATATATAATTGCTACCTGAGCTACCTGTCCTTATGATCAGCAGCCCAGTAAATCATGTCCAACAACGATCTGGTTACAGTTGCAGCGATTTTTTTTAACTGGGAAGCTACTGGAATGAAAAAAAATTCTTTGAATATCATACTTTATATTTATTTAGAGGTAGATATGGTAACTGTCCAATAGTCAGCTACCTATCACATAATTAAGGATAATGAAGGTGATCCTAGGAATTTTGGGTGAAGATCATGTCAGATCTGCTTAATTCAAAGATAATACTACTGAATGCCTAATGCTGCTTAATTTAAGGAACAGCTTCCTTGATAGGTTATCAAAGCCCTATCTGTCCACTAACATTTGCTCTCGGCACTGCTTATAAAGGACACTGTCTACAAATAAACCAGGTTTTTCAATTGTGACCCCTACTTAATGGAATATCCTCCCATCAAGATGCAAGCGTTATCTTCTCCAGATAATTTGAAGAGAAATCTGTAAATCGTAATGTAGATATACAGTGGGAAAAAACCCCTTATATTTCTTGAAGCTATGCTGTGAAAATACATGTGAGAAGTGAATGAAAAATGGAAGGGCAGAAAAAGGTCAGCTGGATTAGATCAACAGTCTATTGAATCCTGCAATCTGTGGCCAACTGAATGCCACTAAATCAAAGCAAGAGAAGCAGGACATAAAAGCAATAGCTCAGGCCTGTGCTTCAACCTTAATATTTCTTATTCATAAATACACAATGTCTTAAAATTGCAAGTTGTCTTGAGATTAGGAGAATCAGAAGATCTAGTGCACATCCACTGTTTATGCCAGGAACCTATGTTGAACTTCTTAACAAAAGAAGGGGTTTGTGTCCTGTTCTTATGAATGTTTATATATAAAACCCACTGGATCCAGCAGGGCCTAATTCCAAACAAGGCTGCACACAATACAGAATGAATAAATATGATTTGCTACAATAAAGGTTCCACAGAGGAAGCCCTAATAAAATATGTAGGATGTTAGATTACATGGAATTTCAAAATCTGAGAATTTTCATCATTCAACTGTGGTGGAACTTACCTTACTTTTACATTAACAAGATGTAGGTCCAATGAAAACAAATCACTGGCTCTTTTTGATATAACTGAAAACTACACCAGTTCACTGACATAAATAATCATGCTCTTGTTCTATAAATAATCACATTCCTGTTCCTTAATCAACATTTGGAATCCTGCCTGCATTGGTCTAACCCAAAATGTGGGGAATTGAGTCCCAAATAGAATATTGTGCTTTCTAGTCAACTACTAATCTGCTTTTCCTCCCATAGCACAGCTTTTCTAATTCTTCTCATACCCTGGTAGCTAAGTTTCCTTTTTCTATAGGGTACGGTTGCCAAGGGAAGAACCTACCTCATTGGCACATTTGCTGACTTGAATTATTTATAAAATATGGGTAAGATATAAATAAATAAATCCATAAATAAATTAAGTAGCTCACAACAAAATGCTGGTCCTAACACAATGGTAGGTTTTCCAGATTTATAA
>JANHGC010003545.1:166877-181583 GCA_027560395.1 Boaedon fuliginosus
GTTTGGCTGGATGGATAGATGGATGGATGGATGGATGGATGATGGATGGATGGATGGATAGATGGATGAGGAAGAGGAAAGAGTACGAGGTACATTCACCAACTTGAGTTATTTATAAAACATAATAAAGGTGGGGTTTTAAAAAAAACCAAAATAAATAAATTTATTTGTTAGTTTATGTTCTACTGTTTAAATCATTTGACATGTGATTCTTGTCCAGCATCTGCCAGTAAGGTAATTCAGAATTATTTTCTGAATACCAGCATGCTATAGGTGCTCATAATATCAAAGGATGAAAAACCAGTGAATAAAATGGTTTAATATCTTAGTAACCTTTAACTTTTGGAACAGAAAGGCAGCCTGTCTCTGCCATTTCATATCTTCTTAAAAATTGATTCTGCTTCTTGAGAGTAAAACTTACAAAGACTCCCTGACGTTTTATCATTTCAGATACACAAGAAATCTTATAGATAAAGGAAATGGAAAATTCAATCTGATGATCTTATGCTGGGGAGAAGGCCATGGCAGGTTGGTAATTGAGAAGATACTTATTTTTCAAAAGTCTCTGGACGCAATTTTACAATGTGAATACACTTGAATGCACCCTGAAGAGAATGTTGTTTATATTGTAACTTAGTAATAGATGGTTAAAGTCCACCTTTCCAACAGATTGATAACTTTTAAATTCACAGATCAAAACAAAATGTGCAACAGTCGTCAATGGTCACGTTTTTGTGTACTGGATTACTTCTTATGCTCACTGGTCATCTGGTGAGGCTTCATTAGTGCTTGCTGATTTCTCTTGAGGAATATTTTGTCTTTCCATAAGAGTATAATGCGTGGGGACTCTGTTTGGCTTGCAAAAGGTAGCCAGAAAAGATAGAGCTTGCTTTAATTTCAGAAAGCAAATGAAGATGCACTTTGGTTGTCTGCCTGTATTCAACAACCGCAGGATTAGTCCAAAATGACCATGTTTTATCATTGCTGTTATTTTAAGTCCCCATCTCCAGAACTGAGACTCTTAACACAATTTCTCATAAGAGAATGTTTACCAAAAAGGTGTCTTAAAAATGCAATCTCCCCATACATACCAAACACTTTTTTGGGAATTTTGTGACTTCTAGCAATTTTTCATACTCATTTATGAGTTTTCTTGGCAACAGTAGATAAAAGAGTTTTCCATTGCCACTTTCTGGAGGTTTTTCTACTTCCAGATCTCAGGTCCCTCATGCTTGCCCATGAAAAGATCAGTCACACCTGACCCTTTTAAACTTAATTGAGATCAGATAGAACTTTTTTTAAAAAAATAATAAGCATCAGTTACAGAACCTCTGTTCCTAGAAGGGCAAATCCCTCCCCTGCACGCTTGAATCTTCAAATATTTTTTAATATTTACCGTAATTTTCAAGCATTTTTGTTACACTTTAGCATTATTTGAATATAACTTCACAGTGACCCAAGAACTAGTCTAAAGTGCAATGATTTCCACATGAGTTCATTATGAAAAATTATACACATTGGAATATCACCAAATTAAGGTACATAACAAATGCTGGTAGACATCTGGATTCCTTCATAAATATTCATCCTATCCCTGCAATCAGCAGCAGGTTTCCACTCCCAGCTACAGATGAAAACAAACTGGGTGAGCATTGTCCTTTTGGCATGCAAACATATGGTATAAGTGAATTTTATAGCTTAGCCAGAAATGGTTCTTGAAAACAGTCTGTCATTTTATTTCTGGTTTTTTCAGGACTGCTATCTTGATTGCTTTTGTCAGAACCAGCTGCTTTAGCGCCACTTGGTGACTTCCTTCTTTGTGCTTTATTACAATGGTAGCAGGGTTTTCATGGCTCTGACCAGCCTCTGTAAGATGGCTCCAGAGTTTGACTGAAAGAGCATTGTGCTGTGATGGCTGCTTAAAACCAGGAGTAGAATGCTCCTCTTAGCCCCTCCCCCCAGTCTTTTCCTTTTTTTTTTCAATCTGGTCAAGAGAGTCTGCCAATATCTGTCTAAAATGTCATTGGCAATGTGGCAAAGGATAACGTATCCCTTTTATGTTTAAGAATGGCTTGGAACCCTGAGGTCCTGAAACAACACTTGTCCTCAGCCCTCAAGTTGCCTCTAAGGCAAGGGTGGGCAACTATGCTGGCTTGGGAATTCTGGGAGTTGAAGTGCACAGGTTGTAAAGTTGCCATAGTTCCCCATCTCTGCTCTAGGGCAAATTCCATGACATGGAGGGATATGAGCTTTGTAAGACAGAAATAACCTGCTCCATTTTGTAGCTCATTCCTTAGTTAATAGGGAACATAATAATAATATTGCTTCTGGTTTGTTTGTTTTTTGTTTGTTTGTTTTGGAATATGTGCTATTAATGTTGAGAAATTATTGTGGCTCTTTTCCAGTTTAATTTGTACCCAGCACATTCCTGTTAATTCCTATACTAGATCAGATCAAAGCAAGATCAGATCACATCACTCAGTTCAGCAAACATTGAAACAGTAAACTAGCAAGACTGTAATAAAGACTGGCAAAATAGGGAGGGAGACATGAAACACAAGCAAAATTTACATTGTCTCTATGATTTATCAAAAGGCATAGAACTTTTGCAGTGCTGCAAACACTATTCTGGGGAATTAGCATGGACAGTCTCAAATCAAGTGCCCTTAAGCTATTGTAGCTTTATTTCCATTCTAGAGATGGAAAGTAGGACACCAGGTGATCGTCGCCTTGTGTTCCCTTTGACCAAGGAAGAAAGGCGGGATACAAATCGAATAAATAAATAAATCCCTCTTCTACTCTGCATGTGAAGAAAACCATTTAATGGATGTGGATGATGTACACAGCAACTACAACCGTATTCACAATTTCATCCATCACATTTATGGCCAAAATTGAGGGATTACAAGTACTTGGGTGCTTAGAAAGATTAATTAGCATGAAGCTCTGCTGGGAAGCTGCAGTAGTGTCTAGTAAATTTGCTTACAGAGTCAAAAGCATTTAAGATGCCAATATCACTTAATACATTCCAGTCCCTTATAACAAAAATAGGACTCTGAAAACAAGGCTACTGCTTTCCAACTACTATTAGTAAATTAGTAGGACAATAAGGTCCGTAGTAGTAAAGCTATGGGTAAGAATTGTTTCTACATAGTTTAACAGAGTTTCCAAACCTAAATATTCCCTGTCTTAGTTTTATTACTTTTCTAATTACCATTTCTATCCTCTTTGAAATATGTGTGCTTTATAACCTAGATACTTTACTTTTTTTCTCTAAATGTGTTGCATAATATAACAACGTGGCATTTATTTTCTACTGCGAAACAGAGACGGAAAAATCAAATAGTGCCAAATTGTTTTTTAATAAAAAAGATGTGCAAACATATTTTATAAATATTTTTTCCCTATTGAGCATCTGCAATAAACTTAGTTGCTGTGTTTGTTAGCAACTTGAATCCTGAAGCCAAACACTCAGAAATATAGTATTAATAATGGTGGATCTTAAAGCATGTTAGAAAGCTTGCAGGACAAATATGTTATAAATAGCATAGAAATAAGAATACCTGTATGTAAGAAATAATTGCAGACAGAGCTTACAATTGAAGGGTCAGTGTACAGTTTTAAGTATAAAAAAAAAAGTAAACATTGTGTTATTTCTAGTTACGATTCTTTTGGGCTAGTCTGAATAATCTTTCCTTTAAAGTTCTCCTTAATACATGGGTAGAATTTCTGGCTACAATACTTATTTTGATTCAGTCCAGGTAAATGTTTCTACAAAAAAGTACAAAATATGTACCTGAACTGTCCATTTTTGCTGAACTACAATTCCCAACACCCTCACCATGGAACATTTAACTGAGATGCTGGGATAGCCGCCTCCACCCTTCCTGCCTTGCTTGTTCTTGCTTGTTCTTCTTTCTGTTCTCTTTGTCCCATGATGGGGTCATATCTAGAATAGATAGATTATTTGTTATTTTTGTACTCTGAAATAAAAGACTATGGTGACGACTACTTGCTCTCAGCATCTCATTGCCAGGGGCAAGCACCAAGATCCAAGCCATCTCCAGCTTTGCACTGATCACCAAATCTCTACCCAGTTAGCATTGGATTAATCTGCCATTATGGAAAAAGGCTCTGAATCCCTTCTTTCTATCCTGCCCCGAGCAATTCAGATAAATATAACTGGAGGAGAAATGTTGAATCAAATCATAGTTCTTTGATAATTATTGAAAAATTATGAATAATAATTTCTGAGAAATAATTTTAATGATAACTGCAGACTGGAGAGCAATCTAAGTTTTATGAGTCTTTACATAGACTTATTGTTTTGGCAACCAGGCAAAATATTTTTAAAATAAAGGATAGGGTGCCTGCTGTCTGGTAGGCATTGTCTGAAGCGTCTCTTAGGTATGTTTAGCCAAATGTCAACATCCAATTATTTTCCAAGGATGCCAAATCTTTTTGGGACATAACAATTAAGAACCAAGCCTTCCTTCCTTCTTCCTTCCCTTTTTCCACCTCCTCCTCCTCCCTGTCTTTTTGCAAATTTTATATATAACATTTTTATCAGATGGAATGGATGTTACTGTACTGTATAAATAAAAAAGCAATACAATAAGTGCCAATAATTCTTTTAGCACCTATTCCCTAACTATTCAATTTGACACCCTATTTTAATGCTAGTCTTCATAAATTAATTTTCTCCAGATTAATTCACTTCTATGTAATTAGTACTAAAAGCATTTTTATTCTTCCTTTTCTTCACAATTTGGTGAGATCTCCCTGAAATATTTAAAACAGCAAATACTGTATTCCTTTCTTCAATAGTATCTTTTTTAAAAAAGTGAACAATAAATCCTTTTAGGTGGTAGATTTCAATAATATCTGTTCAATAAAAGTAAATAAAAGTCTAACATAGGATATCTTCAGTAAAAATCAGAAGTAGCTTTACTCATGATTTCCCTCACATTATTTTTTTTCCTATAAAGATAGGCTACCTTTTTTTTTTTTTTACTGCAAGCATTTTTACAAAATATTAATGCCCTGCAGAACCAGCTGTTTTGAAAATGTATTACATTTTTATGCCGCCCAATTCCCAAAGGACTCTGGGCAGCTTACAACATGGATAGCAAAAGCACTCAGATTTTATACACTGCTTGTCAGAGCTTTAGAACACTCCCCAAGCTGTTACAGAGTCAGTATATTGCCCCAAACAATCTGGGCCCACATTCTACTGACCTTTAGAATGATGGAAGGTGAGTCAACCTTGAGCCTGGTGAGATTCGATCTGACAACCTGCTGAACAAGTTGGAAGCAATACCAAACCCAGAATCTTGCCAAGCAAAAATGCAATGTGCAAGGACTAATTCAGACCATCACCAGGAATCAACAAGACACCAAAGCAACATTATTTCAATGTTAAAAAAGTGTTATGCTGAACTGCTAACTAGCCTCTAACATCATCTTTGTATTCACTAGGAAAGAAAGAAAATGACTGGATGTAATCCACACTTTGTTGGGAAGGTGATTAGTTACTCAGAAAAGGGACAAGGTAAGCTGAGATCACAAGGGACAAGATTCATCTCAATGGACAAGAGTAATAGAAAAGAAAAACCACCTAGTAAATGCATATCTTGTGCCTGGGTACAACCCATAAAATGAAAGCCATTTCGTGAATAGACAAGTCCTCTTCCAAGCCCAACCCTTTTATGGAAACCTCCATTATATCCACTGAAAATCCACTGACAATGTCATTTTGAAAAATTCCATTGTCTTGTAACTTAAAAAAAACATTTTTATAAGAAGAGCTTTTTTCCAACAGCTTTATCTAACACCACTTAATGCTAAAATACTGTTATTTTCTAACTCATTTAGAAACCATTAGAAACCATGCTGATTACTGTTAATCCTATTTCTTAAAATGTATGAATATATTAGAAGACTACAAGTTAAAGAACTTCTACAAAATCAGTCAAATGATTAGTTGCATTATATTTTTAAACAAAAAACACAAATTCTTTAATTTTGAACCACTTTGTTTTAATTGAGTAACTCTGAACAATATCTTGTTTATTTCTAGAAATTTGTCTTTCTTCTGAATTGTCACAGAATAATTGCTTTATTGGTCTGCATATTTTCCTAAAGCAAATTCAGCCCTGTTGTTGTTTCTTCTTTTTTCTAGAAAAGAAGAATAGAAGTTAATTTCAATCCCACCTCTAATACTCAAACAGTTCTCCCATCATCCTCCAACTGTGACAAAACCACCTATAAATGTTAAAAAGTATGTATGCATCCATAATGTCAAATTTCTCTTGCCAGACACAAGACATGGAAATGATGTCGCCAGGGACTCTAGGTTTCAGTCTGATAAATTTATTGCAAGTAATGAAATTAAACAGTGATTACTGTGTAGCAAATGCAAGCTCTGTTTATAATGAACTTGAGATTCAAATTCTTATACCCTATTCTCCTACCCAAATGGTGCCATAGGTAAAAACTATCTCTGCAGTGTGAGTGGAAGACTTTTCATCTGTGACTCATGGTAACCTTCTAATCTAGTTTCAAGGAAGACTGTTTTATTCCAATCTTGCCACATTTAGTTGTCATTCAGACAAAGCATTTCACCTGAAAATATTATATAGCATGTTAATTTTATATTTATAATAGTATACAAGAAGCAAATTGGTCTTTCTATATATTGCTACATTGGTCTTCCTATTGGGTCACTCACTCTCTCTCAGCCCAACCCCACTTCACAGAGTTGTTGTGGGGAAAATAGGAAGGGAAAAGTATGTTGGATATGTTTACCACCTTGACTTATTTGTAAAAATAATGAAAGTGGTATACAAAGAAGCCAACAAAGTACAGAAAAGCATGCAGGAGGTTTTGAAGTATTTCTAGCAGGATTTCCAGATTCTGTAACAGCTTTGTTCCCTATGCTATCTGTCTGGTAAAGTTGTGAGATTTGTTTCTCTTGCCATGCACAAGTACAGTATACATCTGAACTAGACTGTGTTGTTTCTCCATGTCATATAATATATGTGGGTACATGCATAATACTGTATCTATTTATTTATCTTGTCATGTTTATGTTTATATTAGAGGTAGATGCCTCTAATATTGAGAGCTTTATGCAATGTAATTTTATTTTAATGTATACCCATTAGTGTACATTCAAAGTGACAATAAAGTGTTCTATCCTATCCTATCCTATTCTATTCATACCCTGTTTCCCTGAAAATACGACCTCCCCTGAAAGTAAAACCTAGCTTGATTTTTACACGTGTGCCCAATATACGTGTGCCCCTAACAAATAGGTTAGTCAGTGGATGAGAACCCCTGAAAATATGACCTGGTGCCTTTTTGGGGGGCAAAAAAAATATAAGAAGGGGTCTTATTTGGGGGGAAACACGGTAGGTGAATTATGAAAAGAAGATGTTGGTGTCACAAATCTGCCACAATTTGCAGCTTAACTTTTGCTCAACATTCTATAGCAGAACCCGGAAAACCAAAGGTAATTTTATTAGATATGTTCAAATAAATGGTTTATTAATTAAAATATTACATCTAATACATAAGTGAAAGATTTGTTCTGAGAATTAAGAAATCTTTTTGCAAAGAGAATTTGTACTAGAAATGTTATAAGTACAGAAAAACAGAAACTAGGAATCATAAAACCATAAATGCATGTTGTTACAAAAGCATAACACTATTTAGAAAGAAAAAACTGCAGATTACTGAAGTAGACTTGGATGACCAGAACATTATTTGTTTAAATAGAATTAGGAGAAATCAATTTGTTTTTAAGAAAGAAAACGTATTTCTTTGTAGCCCTAAGTGAAAAAAGGACTTGGGGAAGTGTTTAAATGAGTTAAATAGATAATTTTCTTACTTTACTTAAGTAAAGGTAAAGAGAACCATTAGAAATCAAATTATTAAGTAAAAGTAAAGGAAAACCTTTAGAAATCAAATTTGAGTTTTACTTGAAAGCTAATATTTCATTCCTTTGCTTGCTTTTATAGGCTGTTAACCAACTGTAATTATCATCCTAGAAGTATTTGTGTTTTTGCAATTTGATATAAGCAGATAGTCGCCAATGTGCTTTAAGAAAAGCAGTTGATTGATTTTGTTTTTGCAAATCCTTAAATTGAAGTTGATTTATAAACTCTGTATTTTCATTTTAATTTGTTTTTGTCAGAGAATGAGACAGATATAGTAATATCCACTGACATTCTGAGGATTCATGTTCAGATGCCTTAAAAGAAGAAAGATATTCAGATAAAATGTTCACTCTCCATAGTGAAAGATGTTCAAGGCTAAACTGTTGATAAATGGGAGATAGAAAATCATTGGCTTCCTAAAACTTCTTAACAGCAAAAATAATTCACCAGTGGAAAAAAGTTTCCTAGCAAATTGGTAGTATATGATCCATCAGGTGCCTTATTCCTCTCATTCAACAAGCAAGGTTTTATTAGCCTGCTATAAAAAATTGACAAGTGTACTGTCTCTGACATATGAAAGAGAAATCTTACAGATCCAGCCCTGATCACTCTTTGCCTAATGTTGATCCATTCACTGCAATGATCCTTCACTTGCTAGACACTTGATTAGACCCTGTCCCATATTTTCTAACTTTTTTTAAAAAATGGAGATAGTATGAGTTTAGGTCAACATATTTTTCAACTAGAAACATTGCCTTGACTATATTGGTCCATTGCTTTGTAGAGAAACTGTAAAAGATGTTACATCTGTTACTTTGAAAATGCAATGGGTATAGCCACCATTTTCCAGTTCAAGGCAGAATTATATGCTGACACTTATGATTAAATGTTCTGAATGTGCAAATTTTATTCAGTTACTGCGATCCATTAAAAAGAAAAGTTTTCAACCTGATAAAAGCACTGTGGAACTCATCCAGGTGCGCAGAATGAGTCTGGTAGGGTGTAACAGACCAGCTATTTTTTAAAAAAGCAGTGTGCAGATGAAATAGATGTTAGCATGGATGGGCAAGAATGAAGTACAGAGGCTGAAGATAAACAAATTACCCCTTAAGATCATCCAGTTGCACTGCAAACTTGAGATGTTTTAAAGGTGGCATGGATATCATCTATATCTATAAAAGAGAGGGGGTGCGGATGTGTGTTTGTATGTGCTCTATACAAACTTTCAGTCCTGCATAATCTACCTCAAACTTGGCAGATAGGTAGCAAAGCATCCCGTTTCCCTGAAAATATGACCTCCCTGAAAGTAAGACCTAGTTTGATTTTTACACATGCGCCCAACATATGTGTGCCCCTAACTATTGGTTAGTCAGTGGATGACTTCCCCTGAAAATAAGACCCGGTGCCTTTTTCGGTGGCAAAAATATAAGACGGTCTTATTTTGGGGAAAACACGGTAGTTGGTCACCTAAACATACTTAAGTTCTCTGCATCCATAGCAGTAGGAGAGTAGGGATGCAGAAAGATAACTTTTGGCGTGGGACCATGTTGGATTATTATGCACTTCTTACTGAGACAGACAAAAGGCAAAACTAAAATATGCCTTCCTGTCACCATCCTGGATACTTGATGTTCAAGGTAATATTGGGCATATGGCTGCATTGAGACACGTATCTTCTACTCACCTCTCCACTGCTTTTTTTTTGTTGTCTTTCATTTGAGGACAATGTGAGTATGGAAGAAAGGGGTGCAGTGATTTTCTAATGTTCAATAATGACCTGGGCATAATTGAAAGGAAAGTGACAGTCTTTTAGGTAACTGAGTAAGAACTGGGAGGATTTTTCTGGAAATTTTGCTTTTCCTTAAATGATCTATTGAAGCCTCTTGTCTCTAGAAGGGGTTGTTCTGGCTTGTTCTCAGCACTTACATGAGTTTGCTTTGAAGAGGGTTGTGGTCAGCTTGGGTCCTGAAAATATATATATATATAGATTAGATTAGATTAGATTTAGATTTAGATTGATTGATTTAGATTTAGATTTAGATTTAGATTTAGACCCTGCCTCTCTTCCCCGATCAAGGGGAACTCGAGGAGGCTGTATCCTTGCTCATAAGTGGCACTCACATCAAAAGTTTGATAAGTGTCTCAAGGATGCAATGAAAGACTCCAACTTCTATGTAGTCTGGACAATCCCCATTTGTTTTTGCAGGGATCCTTCCCTTTTAACTGTGTATAGCAGCCAGAGAATTGGTTAATGTTGAGGTCACAGAAATTGAAACTCGGTGGATAGGTGCATGAAGGAAAATAGTGCAGACGGAGGAAGCTAGAAGATTTGCTAATCTCAAGTTGCATGTTCTTTTTGTTTCCTTAATTGTTGTTCAGTTTATTATTTCCTTTCAGTAAAGTGTCAGTTCCTCCAATTATAGAAACATCTGCTCTTCCAAGAACGTTACAGAGAAATACTGGTGGTTAATTCTACCAATTGCTAGCTTGGACCTGGGAATGTGTCATCATTACTATGTATTCTGACTCTAACTTTCTAACACAGTCTTCTCATTCAGAATTGGCACTTTGTGTCTGTATCCTCAATGTGCTCAGGGATTCTTTATTCCTTACTTTCTGACAGTGATGATCCCCCATTCCTCATCTATGTTCTTTTTTGCCATCTGTATGAGGATACATAACAACTTAACATTTAGGATCATGCCCTTTGCTGCGTTCAGTTTCTCTTCTGGAGGCCCCAGATTCAATTTCTCTGTGCTGGGTGAGATCAGCAGCAGGGGTTCAGAGAGGAGAGATTGAATGAGTTGCGTTTCCACAGGAGAGAGCAATGAACAGGAAGTGGAGACTTTGAATGAGTCTACTGTGAATGAGGTTAGAGATGGGAGTGGCTGGACAGCAAGGACTTCCTGCTGCATTTGAATTAGAAAACTCTGAAGCTAGTTGTAGAGAAAGGCCATCTGTTTTCCAACACTGTAGTATTAATATTGAGCCAGGTAAATGCTTTTGCTCATCCTTTGCCTGACCCAGTTCCTATGTATTTTCTCTTACTATGAGGATCAGTAAAGTGATTATAGGAAATCAAATCCCCTGGAGCATAGCAAACAAGAGTTGTACATTCATGGGAGACATCTCATCCTCCTTTCAGAATTTTTGACAGGCTTCTCTGCCTTTTGATATTTTAACAACTTACAACTAAGAAGACAAACCAGCATGATTTTTAAGTCAAAGAATTCACAGCCAACATTTATCAGAACTAAGAGCTGTCTGCTTTTATTAAATGAGAAATGACATAAAAAGAATTGATTTGCTAATTTTTTTTCTTTTGGTGCTTGAATAAACAAACTCTTAGCAGGTACTGATGAGTTCTTTAATAGAGATGCTTAGGCATATAAGAAGCTTCTTTTAAGATGGTATTAGATTAGTAAGCTTAGCTCTGTGACCTTTTTGAAGTATTGAAGAAAAACTAGGGTATAAGAATATATAAGTTTGATTTGTTTTAATGTTGGTTTGATTTGTATAGCATACTGTTTTTATGTACTTTTATACTCCCACAATATATTCTGAGTATATAAAATCAGTTTTCTAATTTTTCCTTTCATTTAGTGATCTTTCAAAATACAGGATAGGCTTTTCCTAATGTCAAGGCTTTGTTTAGAGGATAAATTACCTTGCATTTAACAAATTTTGACTTGCCAATCTCAAACACATTTGGGAAAAATCGACAAACCTAGTGTCAAAGCCATTTCTCACCCGAGAAAAAGAGACTTGCATTGCAGACATGAAATTATCATGGCAGCTCAGAGTCCTTGGACATCGAATTCACCCTCCCCTCTTCTTCCTGTCATGTCCTTCATGCTGCTCTTGCTATATTCAGCTCAACTGGAGATTATGATTAACTCTTTCCAGGAGAGTTAATCATTCTGGAGTGGAGTGTTGGGCTAAAGCATATTGGATCCGGATACCTACTTCATGGCTTTTGATTCATTACTTTGGCTGGGATTCTGGTTTACGGCTGGGTATAGTCATAATACACCAGAATCACTTGACACAGTAATCATTTACTCCCAACATTTGACAGGAGACAATTTCTGCCAAACATTGTCCTTGAGGAAATCCCTGACTTGTCTTGCCAACAATAATCTCCTTCAGAGAGTGAAGGAAGACAAGTTGATCATCTGTTTCTACTTGATATTAATCAACAGAGATGACTTAATTGAGGAAATGGAAGGAACAGGTACACTGGAGGGCAGTGGTGGTGTAAGGTTGGAGTTCCTGATTTTAAGAGAAATAGAAAACAGTCAAACACATATCTTCACTGGTGGATTTTAATAAACTTAGAGCAATAATAAATAGGATTCTTTGGGAGGAGAAGCTAATAGGAAAGAGACCTCAAGAAGGATGGGAATTCCTAAGGACATTACATTAGAATGCAGTAACCACATGTCCTTCATTATAAAGGACTGTCCTTTATTTCAGAAAGTAGTTAGATTTCTTTAATTTTATTTTCTTAATTTGTTCTTGAACTTCCCTTTGTAAAGCAAACTTATAAATATGCCTTTTACTTTTTCCAAGAAAACATGCGTCACTGAAGATTGCAAACTATTCCAGTTAAGATAAAAAATGGAGGTCATAAAAAAAAAAGCCAGTGGGGCTGTATAAAAAGCTTAATGAAAATCTGAAAATGAAAAGGAGGACATATAGGAAATAGAATGAAAGCCAGTTCACAGAGAGATGAAGTTAAACTGTGTTAGAAAATGAACACCCAGAGTAGAAAATGGTGAGAATAACCACAACAAAAAAGACTGACATAGATAGATACATTCAAAACAAAAATAGAGACTGCCTGAAGAATGCAAAATAATACAGATACTCAAGAAATGGTAGAAATATTTCTCTCCTATTTTAATAAAATCTTCAACGGAAATGGCGTGTTCCATTTTGAAAATGTGAAAAGTAGGGTGAAGAGGCAGGAGAAAGCTCCACCTTGATAGAAAATTGAGGCAATACTGCTTGATTTTGAATGACTTTCAACCTTCAAGACCTGGTAAACCACTTCCAAAGGTACTAAAGGAGAGATGGTCAAACACGTTTATAATGTCCCTGAGATAATCTTGAGATTTGATGAAGTGTCTGATGACTAGAAATATGGACCCTAACTTCAGAAAGAGAAAAATAAAGATCCAGCAAACTATAGATAATTGATCTGACAATGATAACTGGAAAGGTTCTAGGGCAGGTTATAAAAGAATTGACCTGTAAAGATCTTATTAGTACTTATTATCATAACATTTCTGTCTTATTAACAGACATCAGCATGGATTGACCAAGAATAAATTTAATCTCATTTTTGAGATTTAATTGCATTTTTAATTGGTAACTTAACTGAATGTGAATATACTGTGGGCATAATCCAGAACCAAGAGAGGTCTAATTTTCAAGTTATCAGACATAATTGTGCCACTCTGTTCTGCATTAGTTAGACCTAGCTTGAACACTGTGTTTAGTTCTGTGCTATACGCTTTAAAAAAGGAATCAGGCAAAGAGACAGAAATGATCAGGGACTGAAAATTAAGACCTCTGAAAATAGATTAAAGGTACTGGGTATGTTTAGCCTTGAGAAAACATCAAATACCCGAATGACGGAAAGATCAGAAGTTGTTCTCCCTTATTCCAGAATGTAGGCCATGGAATAATACTTCTAAATTACTGGAAGGCAGATTCAAATTGAATGTTAAAAATAGATGCCTTATCATAAGAGCAGTTTACCAATCACTTTGATCACTAATAGGTTTCTTTTTTCTTAATATCTTGGAATAGAAGCTAGATAACCATCTTTCTGGGATGCTCTATTTTAGATTACTGCACTGGAGAGGGTTTCAGTTGATGGCCTAAATGTCTGCTTCCAACTTAATGATTCTAAACTGTGTGGCACTTTACAAAGTCATTTTTTTTTGTTACAGAAACTGAATGTAGATATTACAGTGGCATTGCTGTTATGCTGGATAGTTTATCTTGAATGGAACCTGCTTCCAAAACTTGAAAATAGAATCACATTTCCTTAGTGGAAAGAATTATATGGAAAAGTAAACCTCAAGGAAAATTGAGATTTTCTTTTTTAGATGAGAAATGAGTAAAGAATTTTGAGGGCAATGAAATTGCTCTCTGGTAAGTTCTGAGGTTTGCCTAACTCCTGTTTCGTCTTTGGCCTCTCATTGCTAGAATTATAGTTGGATCTGGTGGCCACAATCTAGCGATACTTGTTCCAGATTGTGTATGCAATTCACAATTGTTTACATAAATAAATAGGCTCCAAGTCTATTTACTCTTGGCTATTTGCATCCTTTTCCAAAGAGCAGGGCTAAAGAGTTGACATTCTTTTACCAACTTGATTTGACTCTCCAGGATATTATTAGTTTTTCCCAGACAGTGGGACCCCAATGCACTCCAGACTCTGACCTGTTATGGTCATCACCCTGTTCATGGGTTTCCAAAAGAGCCCCCTCTGACGGCATTTCATTTGAAAACAGATATTTTGCAATGCATTAAAAGTTTAAAACTTTTTTTTCTTTTTTACCCAGCACTCGATAGTTAGCTGGTTGGAAGCATGTACTGTACTTAATTGTAGGGAGCACAACATTTTAATATAGCACAACATTCTGAAACATTGCTACAAACACAGTGGTGTTTAACATTTTAGAATAGAATAGAATAGAATAGAATAGAATAGAATAGAATAGAATAGAATAGAATAGAATAGAATAGAATA
>JANHGC010003545.1:182309-194506 GCA_027560395.1 Boaedon fuliginosus
AACTGGCGCAACAGGCGAACCTGTGCGAAGGCCCCCCTGGTCACAGCTGCTAGATGGTGATCGAATTGAAGCTGTGAATCCAAGCGGACCCCCAAGTTACGAACGCAATCTGAGGGGAGCAATTTCTCTCCTCCCAGAACCAAAGATGGGATCTCAACTGGACCACGTGGTTCCAGTACATGGAAATTTCTTCTTTATGGTTTAAGCATAGGGACTAGGATTTTCATATAGATATGGAAGTCTCGTGACTTTTTCCCACCCAAATATCATCTCTTGTTACCTTCCTTGATTGGGTGAAGATCAGCATGATTTTCCTCAACCATATGGAGTCTTATATTTTCACAGGCATTATACATGCTACAACTATAGCACAAAAAAAGCAGATTTTACCTCATGCAGATTCTTCTATACATGAACAAGCAGGGGTGAAAAGTGGATTTTATGGGAAAACTGGGTTTGAAGTCTCCAAATATGTCTGTTGTCAGTGCCTAACTTCCACTAGGTGGTGCCCATTCTTCAAATATCCTGAAGGTGATCAGTAAAAGAAACAAAACATTTTGTCCTTTGAGCATCCCAACCTCCAAATGATATTCTGACCTTGCTGGTAAGATAGGAACAGGCTGTTTGGCATTAGACCTCTTCTTATATCATTGGAGCAACAAATGTTAGGACTGGGACGTTTTGATAATGAAACTGTTTGCACATCTTTTAGAGATTGGCCAATTGCTATGAAGTGCAGGGCTGAGATTCTCTCCCCTTGATTGGAAAGGTGTGATTGCTGGAGGAGAGGAGACTTAACTGTCTTGTTTTCTTTTCTTTTCATTTTTTTCTGCATTCCCGCCCTACTCCTGAAGGACCCGATATATCAGCACAGAGCTGGGTATGCGGCAGCGTCTCTTTGTGGGTGTGCTGACCTCAAAGAATACGTTGAACTCGCTGGCTGTGGCAGTGAATCGTACGCTAGGCCACCGGCTGGAGCGCCTGATCTACTTTACAGGCACCCGGGGGCGCAAGGTGCCCCATGGCATGACGGTGGTGACACATGGAGATGAGAGGCCCATATGGAACATGTACCAGACTGTCAAATACGTGATAGACCATTACCTGTCCGACTTCGATTGGGTGTTCCTGGTGCAGGATGATACTTACGTCGAAGCCCATCGGGTGAACCACCTGGCCTCTCACCTCAGCATCGACACTCTGCTCTACATGGGCCGACCAGAGGAGTTCATCGGTGGGGACACTCAGGGACACTACTGCTATGGCGGCTTTGGTTACCTGCTTTCTCGAGCTTTGCTCTTGCGTTTGCAGCCTCACTTGGAAAGCTGCCGGAATGATATCTTGAGCGCACGCCCTGATGAATGGCTGGGCCGCTGTATCATCGACTACACGGGAGTAGACTGCGTGGCGGAGCAGGAGGTGAGGCTTTCTTCCCTCTGAGGTGGCCATGCCTCATTTCCTCCTCCTGTGGGGAGAGCTTGGCCTGTGCGATACCTTCACAGTCACCGTTTTTGAGAAAAAGAAAAGAGGGGAAACCCTTTGCTTTTATCACATGAGGGTTCAAAGAGGAGAATTCTGAAATGTGTGGTGTACAGTTATCAGATATTTCCTATTCAAGCTGTTATCTTAAAACTTCATCACAAAGAGACAAGTGGGTAATTTTTTTTTATTCTGAATAATTTTGAAACAGCTGCTTTTGGTGGAACATGTTTCCTGTTGGGACCTTTTCACTGTGGGAATGTTATTTAACTCGTGTTTTTGTAGCTCTAACTACTATTGTAGTTCAGGCAAAACTTTTATTTCTGAGTAAAAGAGAGGCAATATTCTGGTGCTCTCTCTCATTGTAAGAAGCCCATGAGACTTAAAGCAATTAATAAATTTGCCTTTCTGTTCCCAGTTAGAGCTGAATAAAAAAAAGCACATTGTGAAAACTGTTCAGTTCCATCCCATTCCCAGATCAAGGAGTACAGTCCAACACAGCAGGATGACTTGAACAGCGGTGAAATAAGCAAAAAGCAAAGAACAAGAACGATTTGCCCACTGGATATTCTTATTTAAAGAAGGCAGAGTTCAAAGCTCAGGAGTGAGTTGAGAGAATAGTATACTATGAAATACGTTCTTGGTCATATCTGCCCTCCAACTGAAAGCTGAGCTGCTTCAGCAGTCTTTTATTTTGCTAGCAAAACAGAGAGAAGTGCTGGTTAGCCTCTGGGTATATTTGCTGTAAAGGCTGAATTTCCAGGCTGATGTACTTCTTTCCCTCTCCTCTGCCAGGGCTTACGCTACCATTACTTTGAGCTTGGGAAGAACACAGACCCTGAGAAGGAGAGCGATCCGCAATTCAATGCTGCATTCACTGTTCACCCAGTGCTGGACCCTCTCCAGATGTATCGGCTGCACAGACATTTTGCTCGGGTAGAGCTGGAGCACACTTATCAAGAGATCCAGCAGCTACAGGTAAGGTGGCCAGACCTCGAGATTCTAGGCCTATGAACAGCTGATCCAAGGGTCCCTTGACTCTTTTGACACATGCCTGCTTTCGTTCTGCTGCCATCTAAATTTATTACAAAAATCAGTCATGTTGAGCAGTGCCCATAAAAGAACATTCTACTGTTAGCTGGTGGAGTTCAGCTCCTGGAGTTCTACACCCAGTGTGCCATTTTATGGAATTCTGGGAGTTGGAATTCAACACCTCTGAGCAACTGGGAAGAATTCTAATCAAAGCTACCCCCCCCTCTCAAATCTGTTAAGATAGAAGTAGACCAGCTGTCCTTGGGCCAGATCTCAGGTTCCCTTTGTTTCTTCTTCTAATAAGAAGGAAGAAGAGAAAAAGAAAAGAACAAGATGTTGGGATATTGGAAAAAGACAAGAGAGAAAATTTGTGCCATCCATTTCTGGCTCCAATAATTGTTGGTAATTCTGCCCTCTGTTCCCCAGCTATTGAAAATCTAACTACTCTAATGTGGGCAATGTCAGTCTGCTTTATTTGTTTCAACCCAATAGAATTTATTGGAAATAAATTATTTAAAGGGGCTGTCCATCTATCTATTGTCAGTAGCAAAGTAAAGATAGCCCGTGGTTAATTACAACAGTTGGGATCTCTTAGTAGCCACAATTCTGGCACTGTGATGGGAATTCTGGCACTCCCAGTTGCCATTGTTAAGCAAATACTCGCAGGTCATTAAATGAAGGCATCATGTGGTCTCTATTTGCAACCTCCTGCTGGCTTCCCCACTGATTTTGCTTGTCAGGACTGACAAAGTTGCAGTGGTGAAGGTGTGAATGCGTGAATGCTGTAACAGCTGGAATTCTGAGGACCTCTTATGAATATCACGTGTTCAGTGCCATCGTCCATGTCAGTGGTCACTGAACAAGTGGTTGTTAAGCAAGGGCCATCTGTAATCCTTCAAAAACTGAACAAAAGGGGACCAAATTTAGCATGTTCAAGAAATGCTGAAAATGATCTGGATCAGGCTTGGAAGAAAGGAAATGCAGAACAAGTCCTTCCGTGAATCCTTGTGGGAGAGGCAGTCAGGTGGCTGCTCAGAATGGCGGCCTCCTGGTCTGGTCTGAACCCATTGCCTCCTGTCTCCGCATCTAAAGTGAAGCTGCTGTGAAGGGTTTGGAAAGAATTCCAGGAGCCACATTCTACAGGCTTGTTCTTTCTAAATAGAGAATGTTGACATCTATATCTTCCTGTCTGCTGCTTCTTAACCTTCCTGATCCCGTGCTACATTCTCAACTCATTAAACAGTCCAGTTAAAGAGATTGTTTTAGTCTCGAGCGGCACCATTGATAAATTGATCTCTATGTTCACCAGAGCCTTGAATTCTGAATGGTTGGTTTTCTCCTCAAAGTCAGCTATTAGAGGAGAAAGGGTCAGATTTTGAAGGAAAATATGGGGTTTATTTGCTTACTTATGGGCTTCATCTTTCTCCTGAACTCCGTTCCTTGCAAAAGCCTTTTCTTCTACTCAAATTACATATGATATGCTAAAGAAATGAGAGAGATGGAAAGGACCTTGGAGGTGCAGGGGATGGTTCTGTGTTGACGGCAGGTGTTTGCGCCCATCGCTTACACAAATAGAGCTTCACGTGTGCTCGCCAACCACTTGCACGACCCGGTTCACAATGGGCCGGGGATGGGGGACCCCTGTTCTAGTCCAACCCCCTACTCAAGCAGAAGACTCAATAGAATTTCAGACAAATGGTTGTCCAATCTCTTCTGGAAAATTTCTAGCCATGGAGTGCCCACAACCTCTGGAAGCAAGTCCTTCCATTGATTAATTGTTCTAACTTTCAGGAAATTTCTCCTTAGTTCTGGATTGATTTCTCTTCTTGATTAGTTTCCATCCATTGCTTCTTGTCCTGCCCTCAGGTGTTTTGGCTGCCTCTTCTTTGTGGCAGCCTTTCAAATATTGGAATAATGCTATCATGTCATTCCTAGTCCTCCGCCCCCCCCATTAAACTAGACATACCTAATTCCTGCAACCGTTTTTCATCTATTTTAGCCTCCAGTCCCCTAATCATCTTTGTTGCTCTTTTCTGAACTTTTTCTAGAGTCTCAACATCTTTGGAGAAAAAGGTTATTATTGTTTAATTGCAGGGATAAATGAGTAGGCAGAAGAAAGCCTGACATAGTGAACCAACAACTTTGGTTCTCTGGTGGACCAAGAATATGCAGGTTTTCACCTGATGTTGGCTTCTGAAAGTTATTATTATTATTATTATTATTATTATTATTAATGAAATCTGTATCCCGCCTTTCTTCCGCGGTCAAAGGGAACACTAGTTTAGATGTATTTGCTGACAGTTCACTAAGGGACATGTTAATTCTTTTTAAAAGAATTAAAACAAAAGTGTCTGACCTAGATAAAATAAGAATTTTTGTTCATAATTATTTTGTCCCATCGAATCTTACTGTGTACTTTCTTACAGCAGTTTCCTTATGGGAAATTCAGCAAAGGAAGACTCTGGAAGTTAGTTTGCTTCAGGAAAGCTGCCAGATGAGCCCAGACAGGAGTCTGTTGTTGCTAATTTCACTGCTGAGCCTAGTGCTGGCTCCTAAAATTAATCTTGACTCATAGTCTGCAACTGTGAATTCTAGAAGCAAAGAAGTTTTTGGTGTGACTGATGCCTTCATAGCTCTGCTATTCATCTTTTAGTTTATGTAAAGCCAGAAAAATGCAAATACACAAACACATGCTTGCAAAATATGGAATCAGGACATTGTCAGTAGTCATACATCATGTTTCATTTAATAGTATTATACTGATATTTTTCGCTCTCACAGGTTTTCATTCTTTCTATTGCTGTGAATTAATATAGGAGTCTTGCCTTGGGTTATAATAGATATTTAAGTGATTTATTTCTATCACGTCCCCATAAACTTTTTCATATAAATTATGTGCAGTCTTTCGAGCAATAAAAAAAGAAAATACATTTTTTAAAGTAACTGGACAAAAATAGAGAAAGAGGAAGAAAGAAAGCCTATCCTTTTAGGGAGGCTGTTCTCAGTGGGGAATAGAAAGAGAGCCTGCTCCTTGGATGAATTAAGTCTCTTGGGAAGGAAGCATGGCTGGCATCCAGTTGTCTCCAAGATAAGGTGTAATCTCTGACCGTTGGCTGCTATCTGAGTAGATAAACAACAGGGGTGACTATTTTTTACTCTCGATAATCAAAGGGTCTGGAGGCTAAATCCTAGGAGAAGCGGTAGAGGAAGCCAGGCATGTCTAGCCTGTTGAAGAGAAGGATTAGGGGGACATGATAACTATCTTCCAGTACTGGAGAAGCTGTCACAAAGAAGAGAGAATTGAGTTATTCTTATTCTACAGGGCACCAGAGGGCAGGACAACAAGTAATAGATAGAAGCTTGTCAAAGAGAGACCCAACCCAGGAGAAATTTTCTGACAGTGAGACCAATTAATCAATGGAATAGCTTGCCTCCTGGGGTGGTGGATGGTCCATCACTCGAGGTTTACAAGAGTAGAGTGGACAACCATTTGACTGGGGTGGTAGAAGGCTCCTGCTTTGAGCAGAGGGCTGGACTAGAAGAGGTCGGAAGTTCCTTCCAGCCCTAAGATTCTGTAATTCATTGTGTCTGCTCCTAACTAAATGAATCTGCTACATTTAATAATTAGAATATATTAATTGGGAAGTTAACAAAAATCCAGACACTATGATCTTTTCCCTGAATTTTGAAAAATAGTTTCCCAAGGGTAATAAATGCCATTGTAAACTCCCTCTGTCTCTCCCTCTCTCCTCATGTTGTGGTAATCTCATTCCTAACTTGTTGCAGAGTAAGATGTAATTTATGGGTCGTTCTCCTCCTGTTTTAGATTTGGGTCTCTTTCTAAGTAGTCAGCAAGTAGCAGGGGAGGGGAGGTTGTCGTATTAGAGGATCTTGCAGTTCTGTGGCTAATGCCACATCCAGTCTGTTCAGGGTGTTTTTATGTCTAGACCAACCATTTGACAGAAATGTACACCCAGAGGACTGTGTATAATAATAGAAGCAAGTATGTTGTGCAAGCTTTGATGGCAGAGCTGAGCCTCGGGCCAGATTTAAATTGGAATTATTTTTGAGGAATTACTAATTTGACACGTGCATGCCATCATAATAAGCATTCAGTAGCTAATGTGGCATAAATTAAATGCAATATACCATAAAAAAACAGACAGTGGGATTTTAGTGCCGTGGAATTGAAGACCTATAAAAGGAGGCTTGGCTATAAGGCTTAGTGTCTCAAAAATCAAAGCCTCCAATGTTGTTTGCACTGCGGGAGATGGCTGAAGGCTTCTGCAGACTTTGATGGATGTTTCATAATGAAACTGCTACTTAGAAAGTTGGGTTGTTTGGGCCTCGTGGAGGTTAAATGATTCCTAATCTGTGCTCAGTAGTTTCTTTTCCTGCCCAGTTGATTACAAAATCAAATTTATGCATTTGCCTTTAAGGTATCAAAATATGACACTTTGACATTTTGACCATTGCTCTTGGCTGGATGTATCCTGTGCCTTTCCCTTCCATACTCAGAGTAGTCTATGCTGTGAAAGCAGAGAGGTGCGACACTGCCAGGAAAATAGTAGCTCACGGAAGCAGAATTAAGCAGAACGATGATGGAGGCGCAGAGAATGAGAAGAAAGTGACCCGTTCTCACATTTTGTCATTGGGCATTTAAATAACACATGTTGATCCAAAAAGCATGTATCCATACAGACCAACATTGCTGTGATTAAGCTTTGGGGGAATTGTACACATTGGATAAGTTAAGAATGAAATTACAGCTTGCAGAAACATAACCTGGACCACATTTTCAGTCAAACAGCAAATAATAATTGTGCTGTGAAGACATTAGTTTTGAATGCAAGGCTCCCAGGCTCAGTAAAGACAATGGCAGAAGGAGTAGAAGTTCTAGTGTAAACAGGGCTGAGTTCTAAAAAGTTATTTGGTTTAAGATTATTTATTCTAAATGGCTTCTTTTTAGCCGCTGGAAGAGGGAGAGTGGTGATCCTCGGAACTGAGCTCTGAGTGTGGACCTGCTGCCACCAGGTGGCAGAACAGCATAAGGCTGCAACCCTAGGTGTTTTCTGATCCTTCTTTCCTGCTATTAAGTAGAGATAAGTGGCCAGTGTGGGGAGGGAATTGTAGGAAGTGGCTTTCAGTCTGGGAAATTTGAATTGGAGTTAGTTGTAGAGTTGATGTAAGACTTCACCTATCAACCTTTTCTTCCCCCTCCTCTATGTTGCAGCAACAAGTTTGGGGCCGGGGTTAGCACCCAAATCAGTTACAGGTCAGGTCTGTTACTGTCCATGGGAATCAGCATGGTTATATCCGAGTCTAATTTTCACGGCACTTTTGGGGTTCAGCCAAGAAAATGTTTCTGAACTTCCCTTAATTTTCTTACCTTGTTTTTGCAGCTGGAGATCCAGAATACCAGCAGCCTTTCTGCAGATGGGGAGCTGAGTAGCACGTGGCCTATAGGCATTCCTCCACCTTTCCAGCCAAAGACCCGTTTTGAGGTGCTTCACTGGGATTATTTCACCGAAGAGGCGGCTTTTTCCTGTGTGGATGGGGCCCCCAAGTGTGAGCTCCAAGGGGCAGGTGCAGCTGACGTAGCTGACGTGGTTGCTGCGGCCGTGGAAGAGCTGAACCTCCGATACCAGCCAGTGCTACATGTGCGCAAGCAGCAGCTATTGAATGGCTACCGTCGTTTCGATCCTACCCGAGGCATGGAGTACACCTTGGATCTGCAGTTGGAGGTCGTGACCCAGAAGGGGCACAGCCGTTCCTTGGTCAAACGTGTGCATCTCCTGCGCCCTCTTAGTGAGGTAGAGATTATCCCCATGCCCTATGTAACAGAAGCAAGCCGTGTCAATGTCATCTTGCCCCTGACGGCCTCAGAAAAAGACTATGCTGCCCATTTCCTTGACGTCTACGCTGCAGCAGCCTTTGAGAACTCCGAGAATGCCGTGTTGACTTTCCTCTTCATCTATGATCCTTTTGAAGCCCAGAAGGTGGCTCAGAATGATGTTTTTGGGGCCGTGAAAGCACACATCACAGAATATGAGCGGCACCACCCTCAGGTGAAGATTCCTTGGATTAGTGTGAAGACAGACGTGCCCTCCCAGATTAAGGTAATGGACATCATCTCAAAGAAGCATCCTGTAGACACACTCTTCTTTGTGGCTGGAGTGAGCACTGAAGTCACCACTGAGTTCCTCAACCGGTGTCGCATGAACACCATCAACAGCTGGCAGGTCTTCTTCCCCATCCATTTCCAGGGCTACAACCCCACAATTGCTTTTCACAACCAGCCTCCCCCACTTTCTGGCTTAGACATAGTGCGCGATGCTGGCCATTTTGATCGTGAGGTTTTCAATGAAGCTTGCTTTTACAACGCTGACTATATGGCAGCACGCACCCGGATGGCAACTGATGCCCAGGACAATGAGGATCTCTTGGAGACCATGGACATCTATGACCTTTTTGTCAAATATTCCAATCTGCATGTCTTCCGTGCAGTCGAGCCTGCCCTCCTCCAGCCGTTCAGGCCCCAGATCTGCAATCCCCGGCTGAGCGAGGAGCAGTATCACCGTTGCGTGCAGAGCAGCTTGGAGGGCCTGGGCTCCCGGTCTCAACTGGCCATGGTGCTCTTCGAGCAGGAGCAGGGCAACAGTACATGAGGCCAAGCTCTTCCCTGCCTCTCTCAGCCCATCCGCTTCCCTACGTTCACTTCCTGGCATGGCAGAGGAGAGCTGAAGATGACTGCTTAGGCTCTGAACCTCGGGTGTCTGGCTGGCTTTACCGATGGCATATTGGGGATGGTGGAAGAGAATGGAAACGGGCGGTGTCCAATCCCACCCCAGGGCTGTCCTGCTCTGTTTGTTGAGGAGAAGCTCAATCTCTCTCCCAGGGTACAAGGGCCGGCAGGCAGGATGGCTCAGGGCCCAGTTCCTGCCTGGTGGCTGCCAAGACAGCTAGAAGGGTTTTCAGAAACATCAGCAAAGATAGGGTTGTGTTGATGTGGAGGAGGCTGGGTGTCTGGTTTGTGGGACCACTGGGGATGCAGTGCTAGCCAGCCCCTCAGGATTGCTCGGTTTGGGGAGCAACTAAATCAGTCTTCTGGACTTTGGTTTACAGCTGCTCATTAAGTGGGGGGGGGAGGGCTGAGGGATCCCTGTTGTATTCTATTTGTCCTGTGACACTCTTCATGGAAACCATGACTCGGGCTGCTTTAGCCGCTGCTTAGGATCAAAGGGGAAAGGGAATGATCGCAGCCCTTGCAAGGAGAGCTCAACTGCCCCTAGGTCAGGCTGGTTCTGGCTCTGAGGGGGTCAAGCCCCGTTTCTGCCCTGGCCTGCTGCCATTTTGTTTTCTGTTGCTGTCTGCAGTTTTGTGTAGGTTGCTGTCTCGCAGCCTGATGCTCTTGCCCAGAACTCGGAGGGGCATGTTTTGGCCAGCCTGACATTGGGTCAGGGAGCTGGCAAGCCCAGAATGAAGGGAAGAGATGGAGTTTGGCTCTCCGGTGGGATTATATTTAACGTGACTTCAGTGATTAAAAAAAACCCCTTACATTTTAATAAACTGGAGTGAAAAGCAAGGTGCGTGTTGATAATTTTTCTGTTATGGTTCTGTAGATGGCAGAGAGAGATCGTGGAGCAGATGGGGACTATTTATACAATGGAACTTCTGGGAAATCAGTGTGCGCTCCCTAAAACTGGAGAAGAGCAGCTGGATCTTTTAAATGAAAGAGCCCAAAAAGAACAGCTGTGGAATTAGCATCTTAGGTTTTACTATATGTCTAAAAGTACGGAAAAACAGATAAAACTAAATGCTGCCTATAAATCGCAGTCACCCTTTGGCTATGCTGCTCCAATTTTATAGAATATTCTCCAAGCCTATTATTTCCTATTGGAGAACAGTTATCGATAAGAGACTTTGTAGTCAGTGGGAAAACTAAAAGCAGATTTGAACGCTCAGTTGAAACGGGAAAGCGAGTCCACAAAAGAATCTGTGGGGTGGAAAATAAAGAACATGGCAAGAATATGAAGGGGATAGATGAAGACACCGGAGCTGAAGGAAGAAGAATACTCAAAGAGGAAAGTGTAGGGCAGGGTTCCCCAACTCCCAGACTGCAGCCTATTCGGAATTGGGCTGCGGGAATGGCTGGCCGGAGTGCATGTGCATGTGCAGCTCAACTTACCCAAGCGGCGGGCAGGTGGGCGCTCATGCACATGTGCTCTGGCCTGCCGTTCGTGCAAGTTGAGCTGCATGCATATGTGCCAGCCCACCACTCACGCAAGGGCTGTGTGTGTGCACACACCGTCCCTCTACTCGCATGCCTCAGTCCCCGTTCCCCCCCCTCCCAATCCAGCCAGGCTGGTAAGCTGCAATGGTTGGGGACCGCTGGTGTGGGGGATTTCCAGGCCCCCACCTTCAGACATGCAGCAGTGCAACACCCAGGAATCTCAGGAGCCATTCAAAACATCCCTGTGTGGCCCACATGAAAGCATTACGTTAGTTTAGAAGCGCCACTCCTGTAAGCTTCCCTCAATCATACACATTTCATAGAAATGCATGACACTTTCTTTGGATTTGGGGAACACATGCGCAATATTGAAGTTTTAAAAGGGAGATTACATTTTCCATAATCTCTTTTGGGTGCTGCTGTGGCTTTCCTGCTGTAGATCTCTTATTCCGAGATCCTTTAACACAGTGTTTTAAAGCTATACATAATCTAGGTTAATTGTTGAGAGTTTGCATCCACATATATGGGGAATTAAACAAGGTCATTGATCAGGGCGCAGAATATCTTAAGATCAGGGCTGGAGATAGATGGAATCTCTGCTATTCAGTGCTGTAGTGTAAAAGTCACAAAATTAGATTTTATTGGAAAAAATTTGCGTGCTGGAAGGAAAACTGTAGCTCATCCATATGACCACAGATGCTCTGAATACATTTAAGAACCTACATTGCCAGCAAGAACAAGTTGTATAGGATATATGAGAATAAAGTCTCCTTTCTACTTGGCTTGACTCTTGGTGTCTTCGTAGAGACATCCGTGTCTTTTCCCAGGATGACGTTTAAAGAAAAACACCAATCTAGCTTGTAGTTTTGATATTTTCTGGTTGTCTCTTTTGCAAATACCAATCAAGTCAAATCCTGGTTATCTTTCTGGGATTGGCCAAGGCTGACCATTTTAACGAAACCAAAGTGACTTTTAGTTTTCAATTGTTTGCTTTCAAGTGGAATGTATCTGTATATCTTGCATCAAATTCAGAAACAAGTGGGAGGCCAGAGTTGATATAAAAGTCATTGGGACACAATTTGAACATTTTTTTCCCATTTATAGGCAAGATTGGTTAATAGATCAGTACCCTATTTGTTTAACAATCTTGACAACATTTTGGAGAGCTCAATATAAACATTGCTTTCACATTTACTGTTCAATGTTTGTTAATATAGGGAAATGAAAGGGCATCCTGTCACTCAAATAAAGAGAGGGATTTAAACTGCTTCTGTTTTGTCTGGCTTCATTTCCACTATTCACCTTAAAATATGTAGATTGATGAAGAGCTGCAGGGCTGGGTTTCTCCCGGTTCGCTGGTTACCCGCTTTCTGGGCGCGCTTTCCAAACGGCTGTCAAAAGCACGCTGCGCGCGATCGACTCAGAAATTTTGGTGCGGTTCTGCAAGTACTCT
>JANHGC010003546.1:12775-24123 GCA_027560395.1 Boaedon fuliginosus
TTTATTGTTTTTATTGTTGTTAGCCGCCTCGAGTTCCCCTGACCCAGGAAATGAGGCGGGGTATAAATCGAACCAACCAACCAACCAACCAACCAACCAACCAACCAAACAAACAAACAAACAAATAAATAAATAAATAAATAAATTTCTCCATGTTTGTGGGCTCTGAGCGGAGCCAAAGCCACCCAGTAGGGGCAGTGAAACTAAGGAAGGGCACACTGTGAGGTGCCAGGGGAGAACACAACTCTCATGTGAACCCCACTGCTCCCAGCTTCATGACTGCCACATTGGAGATAAGAGGCACCCAAGATGGCTGTCATGAAGCTGGGAGTGATATGACCATCTAAGCACAGTGCAGGAGTGGACTTTGGTGAACAGTGGATCAACTGGGTGAGAAAAATCCTATTACTCAAAACCTAACCCCAAAGAATATATGGGAGAAGAGAGGTTTGTGATAAGGGGAGTGTTTAAAAAGTTTAAAGATGAAGTGTTCAGAAATAAAGAAATGAGGATAGAAGGCCCACAACAATTGGGGGAAGTAGAGGTACAAGATGCCCAGGAAATAGATGAGAAATTAGAAGAAGTAGTGGAGAAGGAAAAGCTAAGGAAGAAGCAAGAAAATAAAGGGAATAACTAGATAATATTTTAAAGGTTCATAATAGAATGGAGAGGAAATAGAGAAACCACATTAAAAAAAAAAGAAAAGCCAAGGGGGGGGGACATTTCTAAAAAAAAGAATGATTTATGGATGGGAGCACAAAGAAGCACCAGAAAGAGACAAAGGACAACTTGAGAGGAATAACCAGTAGGCATAATAAGAGAAAGTGGGGGAAAGGTGACCAAAAAGGTAACAGATGATGGAATACTAAAGAGAACAAGATATGATGGAGAGTGATAAAATGAATTAGAAAAATGGGGAAGTAGAAAATAAATATAGGGGACATAATAGTATATATACTAATAGAAAAATAGATTGTATTATACTCAAAAACAAGTTAAAGGTAGGAGGTGGGAATTTGGGATTAGGGAATGTAGTTATATTACTAAGATTAATAATGTGTTAAAATATATGGTGGATTTGCAACCCTCAAGGATTAGAATTTGTGGGGAGAGGGAGATGTAATCTCAGGGAAGATAGAATACATTTAAGATCTGGACTGATTAGTAGTGTTGGATATTTGTGGAATTGAAAATATGGTGGAAAAAATGAATAATTGTTAAATATAAACAGGGAATAAATAAATGATAGTGAAAAGAAAGGCTATTTATGTTTGATGAACATAATAGATATAATTAATGTTGTTATCTTTATGTGCACCAAGATGAAAGTAACAGAGATGAATAATATCATTATTTCTCATTTTTATATAAAGAGATAATCAGAGGGAAGACTAACTATTCAAAAATGGAATTATTATGTGTGCGTAAACAATACTGTGATTAGAAGAATATACTGGAGCATTGAATAGCTAAATAATGATTTAATATAAATATGAGTATTAACATTAGAAATATATTAGGCTGATGAATGTAATAGATATGATTAATGTTATTTTTCTTTGCACCAAAATGTATGACACCCAGGTGACACACTGTACATGCATCAATGTGTTTATATAAAATAAAATAAAAACTTTGACGACAAAAAAAGAAAGCTATGAGAAAAATAAGCATTTTGATGAGACAAATGTTTTGTTTTTGTTTTGCTTTGCTTTTAGAAAACACTATTCACATTTTTTGGTGTCACTTTCCCCCTGACACCCGTTGCATCTATAAGCCTTCCCCCCCACTATTTCTTTCATATTCTTGTGTTGTTGTTTTTTTGTCATTCATAACCATCTTCTTTAACATAAAATATCTATCTATTTGCATACTATTTATCTCCTATCTAATTCAATACAATACATTAAATCATTTTCCTTCTTGTCATTTATTTTTTACTTTGTCTGTCAATACAATCGTACCATACATCCCAGGCATTGTAGTAGTCTGTATCCTCTTTATCTTGTAGACTCATTGCTAATCTATCCAATTCTGCACAGTCTAAGATTTTGCTAATAAATCTATCCTCTGCTGGGATTTCTTTTCGTTTCCAATTTTGCGCAAACAACATTCTTGCTGCAGTGATACTATGTATAAAGATATATTTAATAGATTTTGCTACATTTTTATATCTCCCTGGCATTATCCCTAATAAAAACATTACTTGTTTCATCACTATTTGGATATCTAATACTTCCTCTATTTTTTTTTACCCTTAGCCAATCTAGAATCACCCAGCCTTTTGCAGTAAATCAGAGTTGACTATAGGATGACTAAGATTGCAGAAATCACTCTGCATCAGCATTATATGCATTATTTGCTTGCTGGTAATCTAACATTTCTCATATTTTTATGTTTTTTAATGAAAGGAAGAAAAAAGACCAAGGACATTTCTTGCTTTATGTATAAGCTTCCCTGACACCTGCAGAAGCATTTTTTTATACACTACCTTTCTACCACAAATATTTTTATTATATTTTTATTACCAGGTTCTGTGAATTATATGCTTGTTCACTCCATGATAAATTCTGATTTGACAGTTTTACCAGTCTGAGCAGAAATATGAGAAATATCGTTTTGACCTCGTTAGTGATGATGTTGCAGCCAAGCACAAGTGAAGCCATTTATGAATAAGAACAAGAAAGAGCAATATAAATGAATAGCTAAGCACTTTATGAATATGTGTGGGCAAATTGTTATAAAGGGAGCTGTTTTCTGTTTTCTATAAAACCCTGGAAAATGTTTCTTTAAGATTGTGATTCAACTCCATTTAGCCTCAGTCCTAGTCAAAAGTTGCTGTTACAAAAGTCTCTTCTATTGTGGGCATTTATTATTCAGAAACATGCTGCTTAACAAACAGGGCTCAGATCAAACTCACTTGTGATATATTTGCAAGCCCAAATGTTTTTTCAAGCCACTCAGCACTGTTTGTAGCAGTCACAAATCACCAGCTCTACTTATTACAGACTCAGCACACTTAATCTTTCTTCTCAGTCAACAAATTAGCAGAAACTTTATCCATTAGCAAAACCAACTGAAGCCTGAAGCATGTAGATCATGTCTTGCCTTCTCCAGGATGCTGGATTATTACTTTTTAAATTGCTCACATTTGTAATATCATTTCATTATCATTGAGGAACAAAGTAAGTAAATAAATTGGCCATAACAGTTTTGGAAAGGGAATCAATAAGCTAACAGAGATGAGTTGAGAAACCTTGATTTGACTTAGTCTATACTTCGTATGTTTCCAAATAAATTTAGAGGAAAATACCAAAACTCCAGAACAGTAGAATGCAAAGTAGTTCTAATTTATATTGGAAATGTTTATAACATGAAGGGAAATTTTATCATAACTGGTGAATTTGAAAAAAGCAAAAAAAAAAAAAGGATTAAAAAACATAGATTGATAAATATGTTCTACTGAAACCAGGTCTTTAGGACTAGGACTAATGAACAGACAATTAGAAAATATTCCCTTTACATATGAATACCATTGCAAGACTATCATATTTGTAAAAATAGAAAAACTCTGAAATATGCATAATGAAGCAGTAGTTGAAGAAGACAGAACCGGCAGAAATGCTTTAGCTTGTTTGTTTAGAGAAAAATGAACAACTACATTTACCAGTAACTTTTTTTCCCCCATTTTGCTGAAAAAAAAGGGGGGGCTGGTGATTGTTTAATGTTTTCTTTATTTATGGAATTTATATGCCACCTGTCTCACTGCTGAAGCAATTAATAGAATTTATGATTAGATGGAGCAGATTACGGAAAGAAGGAAATTATGATGTAACCTTAGAATGAGAGAATAAAATATAAATGTACAAATAGCTGCTGTCAGAAGTTCCTTCCTTCCCCCTCCCCCTCCAACTCTCCCCCTTCTCTCTTTCCCTTCCTTCCCTGGCACTTCTCCAATTTCTCAATAGCTTTGACATTCACCAGACATTGCCCACCATCTTTCCAATTGGTGACAGACAGTCTCCAGATGTTGGACTTCAGGTGGAAACTTCCATACATTATGAGGAGCTTCCTGTCTTCACATCAGCAGCCTCTATGTCCTTATTTGGTCAGATCACTGTACAAGTAAGATAGCTGAAGATTAGAGGGGTATACCTGTTGATGGCATAGATCTTGATCTTCCTATTGAGCTGGCTCCTCAGGACCTGTCTTATGCCTTGGTGATACTTGGATGTGCTGTGTTTCTTACCTCCTCACCATGGTTCTCATGTGATGGTGGAATACCAAAGTAGTTGTAGCTGGTCTGTATGTGTGCTATGTGGTTGCTGGTATATGACTATTGCATCAATTTTAATTATCTTCCCTCTCTTTACTACCATCTGGAGACATTTGCATTGCTTTTCTATGATTTAAAATTTCTTTAATAATGTGTACACATGTATGAACACAGAGAGAGCCAGAGCGAGTGAGCCAGAGAGAGAGAGCCAGAGCCAAAGCCAGAGCCAGAGCCAGAGCCAGAATAACAAAACCAGAGTGAAGCTTCTTTAAATCTGCATTTGGTTTGCCTGGGAAACTTATTTTCTTTAACTTTCTCCTTATGCTGTAGTTATAACTGGCATCTGGCCATACTTTATGCCGCATTCTTATATCTCAGTTTCTGAGGCCTATCATCTGACTCCTCAAATGTCTCACTCTTAAAGGAATGGATTTATCTGATGGTGACATTTCCTTCATTCTACTTCTTCTATGGTCTGTGCATTCTAAACATCACAAATGAAATTCCCTCCAAACTGTCTTTTTTGCAAGGCTTTTCGATAAATGCAGTATGTATACAAAATTATTATCTGTATAACATGGGAAGGCATATCAACATTTAGAGTTTATGGATTTTCTGAAAGATCGGTATAAAAGTTCTTCAAAGGAATGCTCAGATCTGGAGAAGAAGCTGTACAACTTATTCCACTGGGCCCTGAACTCATGTCAATGCCTCAGTTATTCTGAATGTTTTGCAGCAAATGGCAGAGGATTAACATATGAGACAGAACACATCTGAAAAGTCTTGTGACAACTTAGAGACTAAAAGGATTTCCCTATGAGACTTAGGTTGTGAAATAATATTGCCTTATTTCCTGAATTTTATAAGAAATTCAGGCAGTGACAACTTCCATTTGTATGCCTCCCATCAAGTCTGCTGACATTTTTTTCCTAACTAGAGATTACTAAAATTCTGACAGGCAGATTCTATTTACCGTTTCAGGTCGTAGATTATTCAGTCAAATGAATCAAAGGGAAATGATGATATGTACTTTAGGAGAAAATGTAAGTCAAATAGAATAGAATAGAATAGAATAGAAGTTCCCCTGGAAGGGGTGAAGAGAGGCGGGATATAAATCCAATGAATGAATAGAGTAGAATGGAATGGAATGGAATGGAATGGAATGGAAGTTTTCTATCCCAACTTCTTGCTCAGGCAGGAAACCCTATGTCCAATTTCTTCTTTAAAAACTTCCAGTGTTGGAGCATTCACACTTCTGGAGGCAACTTGTTCCATTGATTGATTGATCTGTCAGGAAATTTCTTCTTAATTCTAGGTTGCTTCTCTGCTTGATTAGTTTTGATCCATTGCTTCTTGGCTTGCCCTCAGGTGCTTTGGAGAACAGCTTGGCTCCCTCTTCTTTGTGGCAACCCCTGAGATATCAGAACACTGCTATCATGTCACTCCTAATCCTTCTTTTCAGACATACCCAATTCCAGCAACACTTCTTTATATGTTTTAGCCTCCAAACCTCCTAATCTTCTTTGTTGCTCTTCTCTGCACTCTTTCTATCTCAACAATGCCTTACCAAGACATTATAAAGTGGTATTAACACTTCACGTGATCTTGATTCTATCCCTCCGTTTATGCAGCCTAGAACTGTGTTGGATTTTTTGGCAGCTGCAGCACACTGCTGTCTCATATTTAAATGATTGTCCACTAGGACTCCAAGATCCCTCTAACAGTCACCACTATTGAGCAAGGTACAACATATACTGTATCTGTGCATTTTGTTTTTCTTGCCTAAATGTAGAACCTTACCTTTTTCACATTCAATTTCATTCGTTTAGATAGCGCCCAATGTTCAAGTCTGTCAAGAGCCTTCTGTAGCTTAAGCCTATCTTCTGGAATGTTTCTGCTAGCTTAGTGTCATCTGCAAATTTAATGAGTTCCCTATCTATGCTCTTGTTCAAATCATTGATGAAGTTGTTGAAGAGTACTGGGCCTAAAACAGAGCCTTGGGGCACCCTTCTGCATACTTTCCTCCATGTAGATGCAATTCCATTGAGGAGTACACATTGAGTGTGGTTGGTCAGCCAGTTACGAATCCATCTGATGGTGATGCTGTCTAACTCAAATTTTTCTGTCTTATCAAGTAGTAGGTTATGGTCTACTTTATCAAATGCCTTACTGAAGTCCAAGTAAATTATATCAACAGCATTCCTCTGGTCCCCTCATTTTGTTACTTTGTCAAAATAAGCAATAAGATTTGTCTGGCATGATCTGTTTTTGACAAACCCATGTTGGCTTTTGGTTATTACTTTGTTTGCTTCTAGGTGTTTGCTGATTCGTTGCTTGAATATCTTTTCCAGAATCCTCCCTGATATTGAAGTCAGGCTGATAAGTTTGTAATTTCCTGGATCTATCTTTTTTTTCCCTTTTTTGAAGATGAGAAGTACCTCAGCTCTTTTCCAGTCTTCTGGCAGTTCCCCGGTGCTCCAGGATCTTTGAAAGATATAGTTCAGTGGTTCTGAGATCATGTCTGCCAGTCCCTTCAGAACCTTGGGATGCAATCCATCTGATCCTGGCAATTTGAACTCATTTAGGATGAAAGGTGCTCACTCATCATTTTTTCCCTATTTTGATGTGTGTTCTAATCTGCTTTTTGTGGTGCTGTTTTTGATAGGTTGGACTGTTTTTTCTTGGTTCAAAGACAGTTGCAAAAAAAGAGTTAAGTAGTTGTGCTTTATCCCTGTTGCTTGTCACCTTCTTGCCACTTCTTCCCACCAATGGACCAATTGTTTCCTTGAGTTTTTTCTTGTTTTTAACATGTTGGAAGAAGCTTTTTTTTTGTTATTTTTTAACTTTTGTCACAAGCCTTTGTTCATTATGAACCTTAACTTTCTTCACTTCATCTTTGCAGGCTCAGGCTGTTTGCTCATATTCTGCCTTAAATATGTGCCCCTCTTTCCACTTTTTATACTTGTTCTTTTTGTCTTTCAATTTTTCAGAGTCCTTTATGCATCCATGCTGGTTTCTTTTGAGAGCTATTGTTTTATTTCTTCATTGGTATTGTGCTAGACTGGGCTTTTATAATCTCACTTTTCAAAATTTCCCAAGCTTCTTGAGTTGTTTTCCCCTTGAGGATTCTCATCCATGGAATCCTTCCCAAGCTCTCTAAGTTGAAATTAGAGAAATTAGAGAAATTGAAATTAGCCCTCTTAAAGCCCAAGACTCTAGTTTGGCTTGTGTGCTATTGCTTGCGCTTGTATAATGTTGAATTCCAATATTGCATGATCACTTGCCCCCAAGGTTCCTGTAGCTTCAATACCTTCTATCATTTCATCTCTGTTAGTGAGAATTAAGTCCAATATGGCTGATCCCCTTGTTCCCTTCTCTACTTTTTGGGAAACAAAGTTTTCTCCTAGGTTTGTTAGGAACTTGTTGGTTCTTCCACTTGGTGCAAAGTTTATCTTCCAGTTGATGTCAGTGTAGTTAAAATCCCCCATTACTATTGTGATGTGCTTTCTACATTCCTTAGTTAACTGACTAGCAAAAAATCCATCTATTTCTTGTTTGGTTGTGTGGCCTATAGTATACACCTATGGCAATGTCATTTCCTCCCCTTTTATATTGACCCATATGCATTCAAGATAATTTTCATCATCGTTGTGCTCTATTTCTGTAGAGATGTGGTTACTTCTTATAATAGTGCAACTCCACCTCCTCTTTTATTTGGTCTATTTCTTTTAAATAATTTAAATCCCTCTAGCTGTATGTTCCATTTGTGGGTTTCATCCCACCAAGTTTCCGTAATGGCAACAATATCATATCTGCCCTCATTTACTTGAATTTCTAATTCACCCTGTTTATTCCTCATACTCCGTGCATTGGTATATAGACATTTGAGTCCATTTTGATTGACCTTGTGTTTACTGTCTATATAACCTGTGTTGTGCCTGATTGCCCCTACTTCCTTGCCACCTGTTTGATTAGTGCACATGGTATGACACTCACTATTAAATAGTTGATTTTGCTTGACAGCAAGGTGGATAATCTTATCTGTACAAACATCTATGTTACATGCACTGATAATCCTATTAATTTTAGATTGCTGAGGACAGAAATGTTCTGTATCAATTAATTCTCTGTCCCCACTGTTCAGTTTAAATGTTTGTCCAGAAAATCTGTGAACTTAATACCCAGTAACTTAGTCCCTTTCTTTGATGGATGCAAACCATCTCTTTTGTACAGTTTTTCACTGGATCAAAGCTTTCCCTTTAACACCACTCCTTTAGCCACACATTAAACTCCTCTACATGCTGGCCTTTCCGTTTTTGTTCCTCATATACTGGTAAAACCTCTGAAAAGATAAGGCTACAGCCTATACATTAAGTTCATACCCCCAGCTCTGGAAATCATTCTGCACAGAAAGTAGATCTTTTTGGAACAGATCATTTGTGCCAAGATGTATAATATCATCAGCATCACAGTCCTTATTGGCGTTCTTGGCTATCTTAAAAATACACCTCTTATCTTTGCTGGCAGTAGCACCTGGCAGACACCTGACCTCTTTCAAAACCTCCATATACTTTCCTAAATTTACATCCCTTACAATTGAATCACCACCAGTAGGTGGCTTCTCTTTTTGGATACCTTGCTCTTCTTATGTTACTGATGTGTAATACCTAATTCACACTTTCCCCTTTCCAAAATAGGTTCTTCATCCCAGACCACAACCCCCTGCTTGAGTTATCATTATGAAGGTATCACAACTACCCTGACCTGTCACTTCAGTGTCCCTATTAAGGTCAGCAAGGGCACTGTATCTGTTATGATGGGACACAGTGAAAGCTTTGTGTTTATGGTTCCCAGCTCTCACCCTTGGATCCCATGGTTGTCCATACTGCCCTTCTCCTTTTGGATCTTTGTGATAGAAGGGGCTGATAGCACGGCAGTTCAATAGAGTAGAATGGCTAAAATGGACATCTAATTTCTGCTTGGAGAGCACAGATTAGAGATTCTAGATAGATAATCTGTCCATGTAGACTAGTAATTTGTTTATGAAGAGGACAGTATCTAAATTTGAAAAGAGTACTGTGAAACATAGCTGCAAAAAATATATTTCAGTGAATTAAGCCAGTCATTCTGAAATAAAATAAAATTGCAATCTCAGGCGCACTTATTCTGAATGTATTATTGCTATTTTTGGTTTATAGTTATATGATTCGTGCGCTGTTAGCCGTGCAGGCCGCTACCTTTGTTCTCTGTACTCCCACTCGGTCTCCCCCAGTTACAGCCAGGAGCTCCTCACAGCAGCCTCTGGGAAGTTCAAATGTAATGGAGGCAGGTCCTCCATTGCCTTTCAATAGTAGGTATAATAGTAGGCCCATCTCTGTAAATAAACAATGTCAATTTCAAAATTGTGGTTTGCTGCATTCTTGGCATATAGACATATATAATTTCATCAATCACTCACTGAAATATTTTTCAGCACTTGATTAACTCTCTTTACAAACACACTTTCTTTAGCAATTGCAGGGATCCAAGTTGACATTCAGCAATCCCCAATTTTGGGATCTTAGGATGTGACTTAATAACAGAGGCCATCCTTTCCTGGTATGGCATTCCTCAGATTTGCTGGACCTCATATAGATCATGTTTCCTGACAACGGTGTGAATTACCTGGAGGTGGAACTGCAACAGATAAACCTTACTGTGTCACCTGTCAGCTTCACTACTACAGGATCTTACTTTGCCCACCAACCCAGGTGACAGCCAAACCTGATCTTTCTCTCTTTCTCTCTCTTCCACGCTACTTGATGTCCTCTTTCCAAAGCTTCTTCAAATCTTCTCACCCCTTAACAGCAGAAAAGTCTTAAGGCTCTTGTTGTTAGCCTTTCGTGCTTCGTCCATGCCTAACACGCAGACAAACCGATCGCAGCAAACTCTATTCCAGCACTGCACTTGGGAGGGGAGATATTTCTCCATCCCATCTCCGCCTGATCTCTATGCTTCCTGCACAGCGACGTCCTTGTTTGCCTGCTTCTCCCCAGCTCGCCCCGCCGCCTCACCTTCACTCCTCCTGTTCGAGGCCATGTGTCCCAGAGAGGTGCACAAAAGCCACAAAGGCTCACACCCCTCGCAGAGGGAGAATCAGAGCGCCCGGCGGTGGGGAAACATCCCTCCACGTTCTCCCGCTGTTGCTGCTGCTGCTGCCGCTGCAACGACCCACTCCCAGCTTCCTCTTTCCACCCGGGCGTCTCTCATCCGCAGAGGCGCTGGCTTCTCATTGGCTCTTGCTCTGAAGGGGGCGGTCCTCACGCCAAGGGGCGGGGAAGACCTCCCTTTTAGGACTGCCTGGCCGGGGACTGAACCGCGCCCCGCCTGCCGAGCTCGGGAGGGGAGGGGAGGGTGTGGGGAGGCCGTGCGCGGCTGCGCAGAACGGTAAGAATTCCGCTCGAGAGCGGTTCGGACGGCAGCGGCAGCAGCAGCAGCAGCAGCGAGCGAAGCCGCTTTTTTTACGGAGCAGCCGGGCAGCGCCTGGACGGCGACAAGGGAACTTACCCAGCGGTGCCGTTTTCCCGAATGTGTGGCTGGCCGCGCGCGCGAGTCTCTGAGACAAATACAGCCGGGGGATAATGTTAATTATGCATACTTCTCTGCCTCTTTTCTTCTTCTTCTTCTTCGCCTTCACTATTGCCACCACTGTTATTACCACTACTATCCTTCACCTGACTCCGTTGAACGCAGCATGCAACTCACTGTAGTACGCTAAATGAATAATGCACTAGAATGTCCGCGCTGAAAAAGGTAAGCGGGCAGCCAATGAGCAAGACCAACCAGGACCCTCGTGTGGGGGTGCTAGTTTGGGGCGGGGGCGGAGAGGCAGGAGGGGGCATCTAAGCTTACTCCCCCCACTCCACACACACACACAGAAACACACCTTCAGGATACCTTTTGCCGAAGATTTAAAACGAGCTACAGCGAATGGAGATGTTTGGCCGGCTGTGAATTAGCGCTGAAAACTCTCGGAGTGTGGGTTTCGGGGGGGGGGGGGTTGTCCGCGGGGGGGATGGAAAGACCTGGTAGG
>JANHGC010003547.1:85411-100374 GCA_027560395.1 Boaedon fuliginosus
CGAATTGAATTTTTGTATACGGCACATACAAACTATTTTCTCTGTTTTATATATATAGATGAACACAGCTATAATCCTTAACATAAAAATCAGGGTTTTTTGGGGGGGGGGGACATTAATAGAAAATAAGCACAAAGTTAAAATGTAAAGCTTTGGACAGTATTTCAGCTTAACATTTAAAGATAACAATGCATTATTAGTTAAAATTGGTGTGAAAAATATTCTATTTTTAATTTTGCAAAGTTTGAATTTCCTACAGTGAGTGATTGCCTCCCTTCCATGCAAATGCACAATATTTTGTAAATAATGAAATTTACTTCCTTGGTAATTTTTTAGCAGCATAAGAGAACTGTTCCATAGCCAGTGAAAAGTATAACTACTTTTTTGTCCTGGAACAAAATTGCTAATGATAATCCAGGCTAAATCCTGTGCCAAAATACACAGAAGTTCAATACAAATAATGAAAGTATCCAGGAAAAATGGCCATACCCAGCTGATTTGTTAGTTGTAAAAATTTCTATGCTCTTTAAAACAACAACAATTATTATATATCAGATGTATGATAGCATCTAAATTAAAATTTCCACCTTCACATTCAATTTCTGGTTAAATTAGGACACAAGTTAAAACACATTTTAGCAAAATGATATAAACACTACAACAATGGTATTACACTGAAAGTACCATATAACTCGAGTATAACCTGAGTTTTTAAGCACCCAAAATGTGCTGAAAAAGCCACCCTAGGCTCATACTCAACTCATTAAGTTTTTCAGAGGCTCAAAACCCTTGCCGATGCAGAGCTCACCTCGCCTGCATGCTAATGAGCCCACGTGATGTCAGCAAGTCAGAAAGCACATTAGGGCAGTTCAGCTAATTGCCGGCCTCTGTTAACGCCCCTCCCCCACATGCATGCTTGCCTCCCAAGAAGCTTTTTTTCTGGGGTTTTGAGAGCAAGTCCTCCCCAAAGAAAAGTAAAGTTCCTCTCAAGCAAGCCGGCTACCATGGTACATCCTCGGAGCAGATGCTGAATGCAAGGTTGGAGCTGGGGTTGGGAAGTGGGGGAGAGAGAGTTGGCACAATAGCTTCAATTTGGAAGAAGGGGCCAAAGGCTTATATTCGGATCGGCTTATACTCAAGTCAATAAATTTTCCAGTTTTGTAGGTAAAATTAGGTACCTTGGCTTATATTCGGGTCAGTTTATACTCAAATATATACAGGTAATACAAATCTACAGTATATGTACAAACTCCTCCTATATTTTCCACAGGCCAGAGCATGACAAGCAGCAGAATTCCAGGAGCATGTTTCCCATGTCCTCGTGGTGCCGTCTTCTACTCTTCCTAGTCTTCATTTGACCAGAAGAAACAAGAGCTGGAATTTGCAATTGCAAATCCAGCTCAGTTTCAGCCTTTCAATATTTCCCATTGTGGGAAAGAAGCAGAATAGTCAAATCAGAGCTGGAACTTCTCGGTGCATTAAGCTGGATAGTGATGGAATCTTACTTGAAGAAAATCAGTGAGGCAGGTTTATTTTATTTACTTATTTGATTTATTTGATTTATATCCTGCCTCTCTTCACCCAATTGGGGAACTCGAGGCATCAGAACAACACAATAAAAAACATCAGCCTATACAATAAAAATCAAAACACATTCACTCAGTCATACACGAGGGGGGAGGACAGATGATCAAGTCCACGCTTGTTGGCAGAGCCAGGTCTTCACAGCCTTGCAAAATATGGGCAAGCTAGAGATGGTTCTAATCTACACAGGGAGTGAATTCCAAAGGGACGGAGCCGCCACAGAGAAGGCCCTCGCCTGCGGTCCCACCAGTCGACACTGTCTAGCTGACGGTACCTGGAGCAGGGTACCGTCAGCTAGATGCGATGGGCTGGTCTATGGTATTAGGGCAGTAGAACAGAAATTCCCCATCTGTACATAAATGCCTATTCTTGGCCAAAGAGATACAGGTCACAACTATATGTGCAACTTTTTGAATTATTGGGAAAAACAATGCTACACATGGGCAACCCAAAAAATTACATGTCAAATTACATTCTATGTACTCTGAACATGTTCAGTTGGTTATTATATAGATGTAATGATGGTAATTTTCTAAAGAAACTAGTAAATAAAAATAACTTCCTAAATGTATATTAAATTAGTCACAAGTATCCATACATAATGAAGTTCAGTACCTATTCAAAAATACTACTCACAAAAAATATGATGTGATAGGAAAGTAGTTAATTTTCCTCCACCCCACTATGACAATTTCAATTATATCCCTGTTGCTATCATGTTTACTATCCGAATCCAGTGGAAAGCTTTCACTGCAAATAAACAATTCCAAGGTATCAGTCAGTATCACAAATTATAGCGGACATTGCAGTTTTATTTAACTAGATAGGTCGGATAGATAAATACATAGTGCCTAAATAATCCATTATCACCATTCTTATATCAAATTTATAAAGCAAATTTCTTTTAGAATGCTTCATTTTGACTCATGTAGCCTGTGCTCTCTTCATCCTACATAGGATGAAAAACCCATTCATTGCTTCTTTTCATGTGGCTTGGAGTTTTATTTCCATTGCAAATTGAGAGATTCAGTGCAAGAGAATTATTTTCTATCTCCTTTGTCTGCAATTTTCTTCTGTTTAGAAGTAGATTTTCATTATGAGGAAAGCATAGACTCTCTGAGCCCATTTTAGCCCTTTGAAGAACTAGCATTATAGATTATTGTTTTTCCTAGTGGAATCATCCATCACTATATAAAAAAGCAGATACTCCTTCAGAAGTCAATAGGAACTATGTTTAGAGATTTCTTTACATCTTTATCATATTTTATGGACAATATTTTTTTTAAAAAAAGAAGCTTTTGAACAGGATACAAAGCCCAACCATGCCCCACTGCTTATTCAACATGCAGTTAATATACTAAAGAACAGAAGAGTAGTCTTTGAGTCTTTGCATAAATAATTTAATTCCAGCAACTAGGGAAGCAACCACACAGAATGTAAATGGCCAGTTCTAGATTCTTATGCTCCCTGATTTCAATATTTAGAATGTAGAACGAAACTGCAGACAACATTCTTTTCCAACAATAATAAAAACCAACTCAATTTTACATTTAGAAAAATATTCTCAATCATTCTTGACTGAGAAACTTCTATATCTTTTGTTTTTCCCCAAAATTAATTTCCCCACAATTAATTTTAAGTAGACATTTTCTAGCTTAAAAATCCTTTTGTGGAATGGTAATATACTTTTGAGATTGTTATACTCAACAGACTGACAATTCTAAAAATTCCCATGTTAAAAAGATTAAATAAGTCACAGTCCTCTTGTCTTCAGACTTTCCCTTCACACTCTAAAAAAACAGAAATGTGGTTCAAAATGTGACTTCCAAACTAGTTGCAGCTGAATTTCTTACATATTTCAAAAGGCTACCAAATCTGCCCATTCCTTGAAAATGTTATTTTTATTGGTTCCTAACTTGGGGTCTGCATGTGGTTAGGCAAATGCCAAAACTTAATCAGTATGCTTGACATTACCACACATTCTATTTTTTAATTCATATTTATTTTTTGTCCTCTATTAAAAGATATGGGATTAGGAGATACTGTTTTCTGGAAATTGCAATTTGTGCAAAATATACCAACTGAGTAATTGATACCAAACAATTGTACTGAACAATCTACTTATAAGGCAGAGTTTAAGGTGTTGGGATTAATCTTTAAAGTCCAAAACTTGAAGTCTATAAGTTAGTCTTAAGTCTTTAAGTCCAAGCCTATCTGAAGGGCTGATTTCTCATTATGAGCAATTAAGGTCTGAAGATAGGGTCCTTTTGAAGATATTTCTGCTGTCTGAACACCAGTTCTCAAGCCTGTATGAAGGAGACATATCTCTATTTACCCAGTCGGTTGTCTCATGGTCATGCACTAGCAAAACACAAGTCAGGATGATTGTTATGGATTTAATTGTTAATTGGATGGTAATTGTTTTAAGATCTTTTTCAAAAGATGCTCACTGCCATCCACAATTTGTGCCTTTATTTACTAGAAAAAAAGTCACAATGGCATAACCACGGAGTATAAGATGTCTCTGTATCCACTTGTTTACCCTTGTTCATCCTCCCCCCCCCCTCCATGTGACTGCCAGGATAAAACATTAAAGGCCACAGATATACCTAATAGGTTGATAGTAATAGCAATAGCATTTATATATCATTTCATAGTGCTTTACAGTCCTCTCTAAGCTGTTTACAGAATTAGCATATTGCCTCCAACAATTTGGGTCCTCCTTTTACCCACCTCAGGATGGAACATTGAGTCAACCACGATGCTTAGATAGCTAGAAGAATTAAAATTAATTTAGCTCAAAGCAAAATGAGATGTTTTAACACTCTTTGTGTTAATTGTTTGAGCATTTAAGTCACCTTATTTCACCCCCTGATGACCCAGTTATAAGCATGTTATGTAATATTTTTGATCCTCTAGGTCTGCGATGGCGAACCTATGGCACATGTGCCAGAAGTGGCACACAGAGCCATCTCTTTGGGCACGCGAACCATCACCCATTGCTCTTCCAGGTTCCAGCACACCAGCCAGCTGGTCTTCACATGCCAAAAACCAGAAGAGCAGCTGCCCGGTGCACATGTGCATTCTGGGAAGGTGATTTTCTGGTTTTTGGAGCGCACATGCACACTGGCCACCTGACCTTTTGGTTTATGGTGCACATGCATACGTGAAGACTAGCTGGCCGTGCACATGCACACCAGAAACCAGAAGATCATCTTCCCAGCAGAGCTGCCAGCCAGGATGGGCAAGCCAGGCCTTCCATCCCTTCCTGCCTGAGTTTCTTGCGCAGCCCCAGCCCTCCAGCACGCAGCACCGACATGCATCCATGGTCCTGAGCAACTGGCCGGCTCAGGCACAGGAGCAGCGGGGCAGCCTTTGCTGGCTGGGTGGTCACCTGCCCTGTCCACTGTTCCTACCACCACCGGAGAGAGCCTCTTTCAGGCAGGGCTGGGAGCTCCAGGGCTGCCACAGCTGCTTACCCGCTTGGAGCATGGTGGTTGATCCTTGCCCCAAGTCCAGGGATGGATGGATGGATGGAGGAAGCCCGAGTTAAGAAGCAGAGGTGAGGGACACCACAGCTGCCCAATGCACAAGGCCCCACGTTGCTGCCATTGGACATGGGCGAGGGTGGGGCCAGTAGGCACCTCTCCCAGAGGTTGAACTATGTTTGGCTCCTGGCATTGCATCACTCACACAGTCCTCCCACAATGCGGCTGTCAGAGGGAAGGGAAGGAAAGCAAGGAAGGAAAGAAGCATTGTTCGGAGCAGCTGATGCCATTGTGCCTGGGAGTGAAAGGAGGCAGGCTGTCAAGCTCTCCTTGCTGGTGAAGGGCTGTGCATTTCGCCGGCTGAGGAAAGAGCTCAAAGATTTGCCACCGTCACTCCACAGGAGGGGTGGGAGCCGAAGGGTCCCAATGGGAGAGGCTGCATCTGCAGCTCACACGTGCAAGCCTAGAAGACAGCAGCAGCCACAGGGCGAGAGCAAGAACCATCACCACCCCCTCACCTCCAGCAGTGGTAGGAGAGTGAATGGGGCAGTTGATGCCCAGCCATCAAACGCTACCTCACTGCCCCATGCCTGAGCTGTCCAGGTGCTCCAGACTGCAGACATGCTTCGGTGCCATGGGCTGGAGGGCTGGGGCTGTGTAAGAAGCCTGCTTGGCAGCTCCTGGATGGCAGCTCTGCTCCCCTTGCTCTTCCGTGTTCCAGCACACCAGCCAGCTTGGGCATGGGGCAGCAAGGTAGTGTTTGCTGGCTGGGCTGTCACACTGCCCCATTTGCTGCACCTGCTTCTGCTGAGAGTGAGGGGGCGGTGCTGCTGCCACCCCCTCACCCCTGCCAGTGGCAGTTCTTGCTCCTGCTCTTGTCCTGTGGCTGCTGCTGCTGCACTTCTGGCACCAGGGAAAGAGGCGTGCCGCCTGGGAAGTGGTCGCGCTCCCTTGGCAGAAGTAGCTCAGGAAGGGCACTTCATCCCACCCAGAGTTGAGGTGCAGCTCTCCTATCTGCTGACCACCACCACCCCTTCCCTCTGAGGCCAGGAAGGGGGTCCGGCTTTCCAGCAGAGGGAGGCAGCATTCCCCATCCAACTTTACCTATCTGGGCTGTGGAACTGGGTTATTGATGGGGATGTCCCACCATCCCAATGGGGACCAGGAGGGCAGGCAGGGAGGCACAAGGACCCCCAAAAAGCCAGCTGGAGTCAGCACATGCGTACCGGACAGGTGGTTTTCTCCGTGTGCATGTGTGCCTGAAACTGGATGACCAGGTGGCCAGCACGCATGCACGCTAGAAACCAGAAGATGATCTGTTCTTTTGGTTTCCAGTACGCGGGTGCATACACAGGCTCACTTGCTCCTGTTTTGGCACTCGGTGCTGAAAAGGTTCGCCAATACTGCTCTAGGTGGTATTGTTGTAATTAGTTAGGAAGCTTATTTAAAAATTTTCTTAAGTTTGACAAGGTAAAAACCATTGACTTGCAAATATAATACAGTCTAATGGATATATAAATATGACTACTCTTTGCAGAGATTTTCTATTCTCTTTTTCTGCATCATTTAAAGCCAACAGAGTGGACTTGTTAAGTCAATTGTTTTGAATTAGTATTGCAGGTTATTCTGCTGACTGTCAGCTGCCAGGAGTTCGGCAGTTCGATCCTGACTGGCTCAAGATTGACTTAGTCTTTCATTCTTCCAAGGTCAGTAAAATGAGGACCCAGATTGTTGTGGAAAATATGTTGACTCGGTAAACCACTTAGAGAGGACTGTAAAGCAGTATATAAGGTAACTGCTATTATGTAGCATGGCTGATTATTATGGAAAAACAGCAAACTACTGTAGCAATGTCCTTTTTATTTTTCAGAAGAATAACTTAAACTAAGTTTGTTATTTCCATTGTCTCAGACGAATATGGATTTTTTTCATTAGACAGTTGACTCCACAAACCATTTTAGATCAACATTCCTTAGCTCAGGTGCTTTTTAAGGAGCTGCTATATCAAGGGATTTTTTGCTGCTTCTTTTCTGCTGTGCCTCAACCAAGGACTCTGGGTGAGGAACAAAAGAGAATCATCTGGATGAAAATGAAAACATCTGTCTGATCAGCCTTTATTTCCAGTGAATAAACATTTCTACCAAAGGCCAACACAGACACAGCATAACTGAGATAGCTGGGGCTATGAAGAAGCCACTACACTCAATTAAAATACACCTGAATCACATCCTAAATGTTGTTACACCAAAATCAGTAAAAGGAGATTATAGTACTTGTTCCCTGCAAGACAGTCCACTTCCAGTGACTGAAAAAAATTGGATTAAGGTTTGGGTTCATGAATGGAATATTCCTGCAGTTCCTACTACAACAGATCACCAATAATAAATATTCATGTAAATTTGGGAACTCTGTATAATATAGAAAAAAATGTGAGACCTTTCTTTGGATACAAAAGAAGGATCAATTTATGTACAGTGAAATATACCAACCTGTTCCAAAACCTTTAGTGATGCTATTAACAGTCTGAAATAAAAAATAACAAGTGCATTCCTAATCATATTTATAATTAAGTCTTAATGCAATTAAGACTTGAAAGGCATAAAGTGGTTAAGGTTCAATTAACAGAGCAGAAAATTTTGTTACATGGAGACAAGAGTTTCAATTTTCATACAGGAAACCACAGAAAAACACACAGGCATATCAAATCAGGCTATTAGATCTAAGTTGCTCCAGCACATGAATGGTTAATATCATTTAATATTTAATATATTATACTAGCTGATGACCTGGGCTTGCTCATTTGTTTGTTTGTTTTTTAAAGAAAGTATATTTATGCCAGAATGGTGCAAACAGCTGAAGTGCCTTTGGGGCTGAATTGGAGCCTTGCAGAGTGCTCCTCTCTCCCTCCTCGCCTTGCCTCAGCTAAGGTCCATTTGAAAAAAATGGAGTTTTAAAACGTGCCTCAGAGGTGTTCTCTGGGCTTTCTGGGGTGCAAGCAGGCTGAACTGGAGGGTTGCAGAGTGCTCATCCTCACCCATCCCCCACTTGCCTCAGCTAAGCTCCGTTTGAAAAAGTGGCATTTTAAAAAAAAGGGGCTGTCCTGCACATGCTCAGTAGCAGTTTTTGTGCTGTTTTTGCTGATGGGGGGGTCCTCTTTGCCACACTTTTTGAGGGGGAAATAGGGGAAAAGAAGGCTATGAACCCCCCCAGTGCTGATTTCGCAACCCTAAGGAAGGTATGTGTAGAATTTGGGCGAGATTGGTGTAGGGGTGTGGATTTGTATAGAACACATACACACGCGCGCACACACACACACCACCACCATCAGACTTGTGTTATATATATATAGATTAGATCCATCACTGGATACATTTCTGCATGCAATGTAGCATTTTTCTTACTTTTTCTCCCTTTGGTTTTTAACATGGCTACTACAATATAATGTTGGTGAGCTGGATTAGGACCTGAGACTTTAAAATCTAAGACTGCCACAGTAATTTCACTGAGGGGCTCTGAGCCAGACTGATAATTCAATCTAACTAACTCAGGAAAATAGAAAACAGGGAATGCCATGAGCATGGCTTTGAGGTCTTGATAGTAAAGAGAGATAAAAGGATATAGATGATCCCACCCTGAACCAAACAAGAAAAATCAAAGTTATTATTCTGTGTTGGCTCTGAAACCAGGGCCTAGTTCCTAAGAATTAAGTTTGTCTAGGATCTCAAATTGCTGTTATCTTTTATCCTTCAGAGAGTGCCTATACACTGGTGGCATGAAATAAGGTGTGGTATGCTTGACTCTTTGGTCTATATTCATGGCTGCCCAAATTTAGCCTCTCAGATTTCCCAGATCCTGATTTGCTTCAAACAGCCCAGTTCTAAACAGCTAAACAGCTGTATGAAAAGAAAAGTCTGGGTCTCCCCAGTCTAACACCCTACCAGTGCAATATACTGGTTCTCCTAACAAAAGTTGGCACCTTAATGCAGTTCAAATATTTTGTACCCCAACTCCAATAAATTATCCTTTATCATTGGTCAGATTTGTTGTGGCTCATGAGACTTGCAGTCTTGAATATCCGAAGAGCATCCGACCAAACAGCTGTCATCTTTATTCTAGTCAATAAATATTTAAAAAAAAAAAACAAGTGTTAAGGGAAAGGAAAAGTAGGCTGTGAAACTCAGACATGGTCAAGTTTGGGTCTAAAATGGGGGGCAGGATGTAAGATATGAATTCAGTAATAACTGCTATTAATCCCCCTTTTATCTATCAATTTACATTCATCAAGTCCACATTCTGGACAAAGAGGACTGCTCATTTGAAAGAGGGGTCAAATAGGTCATCTACATTAAGATCAATAGAGGGGAAGGAAGACGACACCACCTATCTCCTATCTACAACTTCTGTCCTTCCAAGAAGTTTCCATACCCATTTGCAGTATTCAGGTGACCTTGAGGGCACAGATAAACCTCCAAGTGGCCTCAACAATTCTCAGAGTGCTAATGCAAGAAATATAAATCCTTCATTCTCCACCATTCAGTTAGAAGTGAAGACATTTCTTGGATGAAAAGTGAAACATCTTCAAGAAAAAAACAAAGTCCAGCTGCTTTTTTAAAAAGCACCTTTGGCTCATCACTTTCCAAAGCTGAGCTTTTTTCCTATGTACTATTCATTTAACTGTTGGTTCATATATTTCTTTTTCATTACATTAAAAATGCTTATGCTTTCAAATTACACGCCTGCCATTTTCTTTTCTGGGTGCTCACTGCACATTTGCAGATTGATGTGGACCTCTTTCAAGTTTTTTCCTTCCATATCACACCCATTCTCTTTCTTCAAGTTGACTGAAATAAGAAATCAGCTAAGCTCAAAATGCCTCATTGCATGAATAAAACAACAAAAATTAATATATCAGTTCTAAATAACGAAATGCTACACAAATACATTCTGATTTGTTGGTTAACCCAAAAATTCAGTCTAGTAGTTTTACTGCCTATTAATAGAAAAGATTAATAGAAACAAAATGGAGGGATTGCTGTCATCTGCTTTTGACAGATGCTTTAGCATATTTTAACAATTGGAGTTTATATTTCTTCTTGGGTTGCTTTAGGTAATAAAAAACTCAGGGAGATTATCACCACCAAGAATCTTTATACTTATAGTGTTTCCTGCTGCTCCGCCTGCAAGAACTCTATGAAATCTACAGGTGGTTTGGCTTTTATGAAAAACTCTGAATGTCTTTAAGAGTAAGTCTATTTCAGTTATAATTTTAAAGGGCTTAGAGAATTTGTATCAGTTAATCAGTTCTAAGTCATGGTTTCTTTTACATCCTCTTAAAATGAGAAAAATATTGGAAAGATATGACAATAACTGAAAAATGTTCCTGCTTCAATAGATAAATGCAGATGTTTCAAAGCAGGCTATGATGAATATCTGATATTTTGTGCTCCCTCTATTTAATGTTGCATTTATTCAGCACAGCTGCCCGGTGATTGGAAGGCAGCAATACTACAGTATAGGAAGATTCCTGAGGCAGATGATGACTTTATTGAGAATGGTAAGGCATGGGGAGGGAGCAATGGTAAACCTATCCTGTATTTTACCAAGAATACTACATGAGGGTCACTTTGGAGATCAGTATGGTTGCTAAAATCTGACACTGACTTCAAGGCACATAATGGTCATCACAGGATCCCCGAAAACAATAGCATCTAATGAACTAGTTCATCGTTCATGATATCCAGCCATGAATGGTTAAGATCTGTTTCAGACAGTTTAGATTATGCTGTTGAATGGAAAGCAGGATTATTTTGGTAAATTTTGTCAGGTTTTCCCAAACTGTGATGTGTAGCTCTCTTGATGTCATAGTTGGCTCTAGTTGGAGTCAGACGAGGAGACCAACTCCAGAGCCATCTGCAGTCAACAGATGATGAGCAGCCTGCTCTAGCACCACCAGACTACTATCTGAACAGGCAGCTGAGGCAAGTCAGGCCATCAACCAGCAGACACAGCTGTCATTGCTTTTGGAAAATGAGGGCACAAAATTACCTCCCCCTCCCAATGCAGTGGGTTCAACAGACTGCAAAGAGGATAGAGCAAAAGAGTTCCTCAAGGTTGCTTGTGCAGTGTGAATCTCACCCTACTTAATGAGGTACACTAAATGAGCTACACCAGGGCTGCATCTATTAAAATGGAGCAGCAAGCACAATCTCTCTGTTGATGGCAACTACTCATTAACTCCCATTTCATGTGTCTTGAATATGTGAACACTGCAAGTCTGGCTTTGAACCTGGATCAGCTGATGCATCTGCTGTAAGCTTTGACCCTCTGACTCTGCCTAATTACTCATCTGTGTGCCACTTTAATTTGGAATTCTTGTAGGTCAGGGGTGTCAAACTGGCAGACTGCAGGCTGGATGTGTCATCCACAGGCCAGTGGATGCCTGTGGATGACATGCCTACTCCACATGCCTACTCCAGCTCTGTGATGGCAAAAAAAAATATGTCACAATATGTCACGTGACACGATCAAGTTTGACACCCATGTTGTAGGTCAAACTTGGTGAACTTTGGGGATAACTCATCTCTATCCTACAAGAGCATGTGTTTACTACCATTTATACAGTTTTTTATTTCACAGATTTTCTATCTGACATCCTTTAAATACTGCACTTTTGAATATCATTGGAGAACAGAAGGTTTCAAATAACAGATTCAGTAAATAAAAAACACACAATCTAGAAAGCTGCAAGTTGTTTTATTTGTCATTCCCTCCTTACTACATTGTTCTGACTGAAAGAAGATACCTTTCCATCAAGCTAGAATAGAAATAGAAACAGAATACTTGGCCAAGTGTGATTAGACACACAACAAATTTGTTTCCAGTACATGAGCATTTGCTGCTGTTTTGTAAAAATCAGAAATCAAAACTAACTTACTAGTTTAATATTTTGCCAAGTATAACTGGAAAAAAATCTTTACATTGTATTTAGGTAAACAATGATAACAAGGGAGCATTTTTTTTATTTAAAAATATTTTCTTATTTTTCTTCCTTTTCCAGAAACTAACTCCTTCTGCAATAAGCTATAGTATAGTATATGCATCCATTAGTCTCGAAAGACTATGGTATTGGGTTCCTGGGTGAAGATCTTAGTCCCCTCAGAGCACAGTAGCCTGGCAGCAAATCCCCCCTCTCCATGCAGCTGAAATCATCCAGTAGAATGGTGAAGCTGAAACGACCAGTTCCAGCTGCCTTGCGGGAGTTTTGCCAGCCACATAGAGTCGAACTCACAGTCTCCTGATTGCGAGGCGGGAGCTCCACCTCTAGGCCACAACTCAATAAGCTACATTGGGAAGAATTAATACAATTAATATTCCTGACATGAAGAAGGAACAAGGCCAACGCACTGGCCATCATCTTCAGTACAGCATTTTCAATAGAAACATTGTCCATATAACTGCAAAATGTAACCTCAAAGAGATGTGTGCCATTTTAAAAATGAATATATTTATGATTGGATAGGTTTTATGGACAGCAGAACCTCTCCATTAACAGAAATTGTGTAAATGTGTGCAGGTTTAAATGTTCCAACAATAATGTTCTAGTTGGGAGGTATTAGACAATTTATTGGATGTGTCAAGTGTGATTTATTTATTTATTAAATTTATATGCTAGCCTTTTCACTCTGAAAAGTGTCTCTGGGCAGTTTACAAGAGTTCTTCCAGATTATAAACAATTCAGTATTGTTTCATGCCTTCCAAAATGAGTCTTTGGTCCTCTAGTCCTGGACATACTGTAGTTATTTCCCACTATATGGGAAGATGCAATATGATGGAAGGAACAAAATGAACACTAAAATATAACAAAATAAAGGAAAAATGCTATCCTTACTCTTGTTCCAGCTTTAAACGACTGGCAAGGTTTATAAAATAGCTCTTTGTGTGTACAGGTAATTCTCAACTTACAACAGTTCATTCAGTGAGTTTTTGAAGTTACAGTGGCACTAAAAATGATTTATGACCATTTTTCACACTTACAATCATTGCAGCGTCCTCATGGTCACATGATCAAATTTTAGACACTTCGCAACTGACTCAAATTTAATTGCAGTGACTCAGGGTCATGTGATCACCTTTTGTGACCTCCTGTCAAGCAAAGTCAATGTGGAAGCCTGATTCATTTAACAACCATGTTACTAACTGAACAGGCACAATGATTCACTTAACAACTGTGGCAAGTGAGGTCGTTAAATGGGGCAAAATTCAGTTAAATATCTCACGTAGCAACATAAATTTTGAAATTTTTTGTGGTAATCAATCCAGAACTTATGTATAAGTCAGGGATGGGTTTCTCCCGTTCGCTGGTTACCCGCTTTGTGGATGCGCTTCCCAATCGGCTGTCAAAAGCATGCTGTGTGGGATTGCCTTCAAAATCTTCGTGGTGTTCTGCAAACACTCTGATCCAACAGCTGTGCAGCAGCTAGCCAGAGGCACAAAGCCGAAGGCACCAGCCTGAAGATGACGAGTGGGACCTCGTCGAAACGTCGCCAAGATACTCTCAATCCTACAGGGGAAAAGACCTGAATACACCAAGACTTTCAATATTTATTTATTAGATTTATTTATTTATTAGATTTATATCCCGCCTCTCTTCACCCCTTTCAGGGGAACTCGAGGCGGCAATATATATATATATATTGAAAGGCACAAATCAGTCTTCTGTCTTTAAATCTGTTTGCCTGTGTCCACCAGGGAGCAGCCTTTGATTAAAATAGGGAACCATCTTTGAAAAAGGAAGCTTCCAATCCTAGCCATCCTTTCAATTTCTTCCTCCCAAAGCTCATTCACAGCCCGTCATGAACAATCATGGACTGTTCTGTAGGGGGTCAATTTAGGGACCCATATCTTTAACTATCGCTCTGCGTAAATGTGAGGATGTGATCGTTGATCGATGAGATCGTTTTGGATATGCCCTTAACCACAAGAAGAAGATGCTTGAAACAGAACTTAACTTTTATTAATAAACAGGAACAAAATAAGAAAGATTGTCTTATGTAGTTCTTAAGTGAGTGGGTGCAGACATGCAGCAGGCATGTCAGCCCTGGTAAGAACATTGCACAACAAGAGTAATGGTCCACCCCAAGTGCAAGTAGTACAAAGGGGTATGTGGGTGAGGGCTTTATATGGGCAGGTATAAACCACTCCTCTTCCTGTGTGGGTTGAAGGTGGGAACATCTGCATGCTCCCACCTAGTGGTTTGAGTCAGGTACAGGCATGGCCAGTCAATCATTTATTTGACAGTATAAACTCTTCCCTGCCTTTGGAAAGCTACCTTCTCAAGGAGAAACGAGGCCCGCAGAATCTTTTCTTGCATTTTCCCCTTTAGGGGTACAGATCTCTCTGTGCAAAGTAAACAATATTCCCATTTTTTGCGACAGCCAGAACTTTTGGAAAACCTCACGGTGTAGCAGAGACTGAAGATGCACCATTTGTTAAAAGAAAAAGAAAAACCAGAAAAAGAATTATGGAAAATTACGCATGGCTTGGAAATCCAGAGCCCTCCGAAATATCTGTTTGCCAAAGTGGTAGCGAAAGAAGAACGGCCGCGGACGGTGTCATCTGTTCAGGACGGATGACTTATTTATGGCCCTTCCTCCTGACAATATTTGCAAAAAAACCTTGGCAATCTGCAGCCGATGGAGGGAGCCCAGCTGCAAGCCCAGCTGGGATCCAGATGTTTTCAAACATCTGTGCATCTGTTGCTTTCGGATTGGGCTTCCCTGGCACAGGGGAGAAAAGTAAGAAGAAGTGAAAATTAAACGGTTGCTTTCTCTCTCTCTACCGACTTGGCGGATCTTTGGGGCAAATCAATCAAAGGCAGTGGGGGGGAGGGGA
>JANHGC010003548.1:5429-18505 GCA_027560395.1 Boaedon fuliginosus
GGGTCCTCATTTCACCGACCTTAGAAAGGATGGAAGGCTGAGTCAACCCTGAGCCTGGCGGGATTTGATCTGACAACTTGCTGAACAAGTCAGCAGAGACTGCAGTGCTGCATTTAACCACTGCGCCATCAAGGCTCTTATTTCTCAGACATGACTTCCTTGGCTCCCTGAAGCAGTGCAGAAAATTCTTCATGTTCTCCTTTAAACTGTCCATGTAACAAGATGCTATTTTACCATAAGAACTGATGAATCGCATTGAAATGATTGGTTTTCCTCTCTGAATAAGAACGCTTTCAAAATCACATTTAAAAACCCCGTTTGATAAAGCAGATTGTAGAGTTAAACCAAGCCAGTTGAATAAATCAATTTGGTTTCCATCATCCTGTAGAGCATCTTTTGTAAATATTAATTATATGTTCCCCTGATTTACTTATAGAGCAGAAGCAGTTGAGAAAAGCATTTCTAGAAGTCACAGTATTGTAGGGAATTTTAAAAAACCGTGCTGACCAACAATTTTTTTCAACCCATTTAAAATAATCCCCTATGGCATTCTGTTCTCTTCCATGTGCTTTACAAAATTACTCCTGCAAAAACTAGGGCCAATCATCCAGCTGAATTGTTAGCAATGATTACTGTAGTGCCCCTTTTTTTAGATCAGAAAAGCCACCAAACTTTTTTTTTAAATCTAATCTGAATCCCTGTTCCCTAGGTTCAGTGAGAACAGCTTCTGAATCTATATAAAATCCAATCTATTTACTTTGAAAGCATGAATAACTCATTTTTCCTAATTACTGTGGGGAAAATCTGGGAAAAGAAATCCAAGATGAGGAGGGAGATTTATAATACTGTATTTTCAAATAGAATTTTTGGAAAATAACAATTGCTTCAATGGCCCAAATGACAAAATACATTTTCAAGTAAGATTATTTCAATCCCGTCTTGAAATTGTAGAAGGAGATATTCTTCTATTTGAAGATATGATTCCCCCCTCCTTTAAGCAGACAAATCCATTTTATCTAGAAGAATTTTATGTAGCCGCCTCGAGTTCCCCTTGACCGGGGAAATGAGGGGGGTATAAATCTAAATAAATAAATAAGAAACTGTATAAATATTCTTGAATTATATTAAAACTACATGTCATTACTATTTCTTTTCAGTGTGGAGATACAAATATATACTTACAGTATTACTCTTCAATTCATAAAACCTACTGAGAATACATGTTAGATTTATAATTGCTAACCAATCTCATAAATGTAGAAATTGTACCTAATATATAGATCATAATCCATAATTGTAAGATTAAACAGGAATTTGCAGCCTGAAGAAGTGAAGACTTAACAAAATGTTTTTATTATTACAAGAATCATTACAAGCATCACAATGAAATGCCAACAAGTATGAAAGAGCTTCTTCCAAATCAATTTATGTCTTTGAATGTAAATTATGGGACTCCAGCAAAGCTTTTTTGTGAGGATTCTTTATCTTTCTGGCATCAAAGACAGCTATGAAAAAAACAAGAGGATATACCGGTGGTGAATGGACTGAAGCAATTTGAAAATTATACTGCTATTGATATTTATGTATTGTTTGGATTTTAACAATGACTCAAGGTTTTGAAAATGATGTAATTATATTCAGCTAAGCTTAAGCACCTTGAAAATAATGTTGTTTTATTAACCATTTTATAATCTGTTCTAGAATCTCCTCAGATATTGATTTCAGTTTGACTGTCATAGGTCTTATTTTTTCTCTTCTTTGGAAGGTAGATTACACTTACTCTCCTCCAAGCAACTGGTACTTTACCTGTTTTCTAGGATTTCTCGAAGATCATGCACACAGGTTTTGCAAGTTCACCAGCAAGTTTTTTTTCTTCAGGATTGTAGGACACAAATTAATTTGCTCCTAGAGATATAGGCCTCTTTTTTAATAAATAGGTATATTCTTACCATGTTTCAATCAGTCTCAAGCTTCAACCTTGCCATTTCACTCTGGTTTTTAGAATCACCTGGTTAAAGACATAACCCTTTTCTCTGAGGAGACTGAGCTAAAATAAGAGTTAAATTAATTCACTTTTTGTTAACAAAAAGTAACAAATATATAATATGTTTCCATTTCATTTCCATTAATTTGAATATAGCCAAATACAACTTTTTTTGTTCTTAACATCCTTTGCTAATCTCATTTTATTCTGAGCTTTATCCTAAGATTACAATTCTGTACTTTTTCTTTTCTTAACAACCTAAGAACTAGTCACTTCTATCTTATATATGTGCGGTTTTCCATTACTTTTAACACATTGAAATTATGTTTTGAAGATTTATTTAAGAAATTCCCATCTCTTCTAAGCTTTTCGTCCTTATTAGCTTCTTTGCTATGTGATTTTTACTAACGTTTACTGAAATTTACTTTTTTGAAGGTTCAAGACACCCATTCAACTATACTCACATGTAATCGATTAAAATGAACAATTCCAACCTACACTATCATTTTCCCTCAATGTTCCTGCTATTTGGACTTACTCGGTGAAGGCTTCCTATTAATTAATATCAGGTTAACAACAGCTGATCCTATTATGGCTTCTTTCACTTCCTGAGAAAAAAACTGCCAACAGTTTTTTGTTGGTATAATGATATGATTAAAGTTGTGCATTACTTTATACATTTTTTAGGCTTTATATAACACCAACTATTATGATAATGCTCCATCACAACCAATTCATTTTCTTCAGAATTGAGCAACGGCAATATTCTACAACAGAATATTGCCCTAATAATTTAGCAGTTTCTTGGTATGGTTTTAAGAGGCCACCAGTGGGACAACTAATTTCCGTTCTCCGGTACCCCTCCTTCTCTTCCTTCCAGCTGTGACTTTGTTGCTGGGATTCTGTCTGACAAGAATTTGGCTCTTCACCTTTATCTTGCAGAGTATTTCTTCAAGAAGGAGGAATGTATAGAAGCTTTTCTTCCCTCCATTCCCATCCTCAGACTTCTCTAGAAAAAAAAAAGCTTTCCTTCTCTTTACTATTTTTCGCCAACCAGGAAAATGTTTCAGCAGTAGCGTAACTGCAGCTCTTATTTCTCCATTCTATTCCAGTCCAGTTCACACCTTTTCCAAACACTAAAATGCTTATTGTCAGATAGTAACCAGGAAGTTGTTGCTGTTTCTGAAGGCTTTGAAAAAAAGGCAGAGGAAAGCAAGACATGCAATGCCAGATGTCCCAAAAGTGCTGTTCAAAAGGCAACTGGACTTTTTTGTTTTCTTCCCCTTGAAAATGTTTCGCTTCTCATCCAAGAAGTGAACTGAAGAAGCTTCTTGGATGTGAAGCGAAACATTTTCAAGGAAAAAAACCCTTTGGGACAACTATGATCTGGATAATTGAGAATCTCCACAGGAGGCAATGCCAGATGAATAAACAGCAGACCCATTTCTCAGATTTACGTGCCCAAGCAAACACAGCCTAGTGAGGAATACAGCACCACAAAAGCAATGAATAATCCCCGCAAATGAATAGCCTTTATTTATCAGAGCTGCAAGGCAAAGGGAATTTTCAGCTCTACTGTTATCTGACCAAATAAACACAAGCTCTTCTTAGTGATATAAAGCCCATCCACATTACTGTTATTTTGCCACAATGACAGTTGGATGGTTCTAGAAACTCAAGGAAATTATATCACCCAGTGTGCAGGGAAGAGACTTAAGAGGAGCTATTTCATCAGCTTTCCTCTAGATCTGATGGCTGTGTTGGTTGGGAATTATGGGACTGTAGTGTAATAGTATACTGGAGATCTCCTCCAGATTAGATAAAACTAAATTATTGTATTGTCCCATGTTTTTAGTAAGGTCCTGCAAGTTAATCAACAACTTGTTCTTGATGCCTTTTAAAAATGTGTGGTACTTGATAATTGATTCTAAAAGGCATGAAGTAACATTTTTCTATAAATCGATAAGTTAGTAGCTGAAGGAAGCTTGGCACAGAGATTTTTTTAAGGCAATTCATGTCTCATATATGGGCTTAAATTAACAAAGAAGGAGCTCAAATCTATTCTAAGGTTAGCGAGTTAATTTCAGATATTATTTTAAAATGCCCTCTATTCCTTCTGAATACATGGGACAATTTTTGTCATAATATAATTCAGTATGATTGCAGTTAAAATAATATACTTTCAGATAAATTTAGAATTACATGATACACAAAAAGAAGGAAAACGGAAAAGAAAAATATAACAAATGTGAAACATTGTCTTTGATTTTGAAGATTCTGAAAAGATATTAATATTTACAAGAAATTCCTACTATTTTCAGAAAAACATGCTCTTCCTATGTGAAATAATATACTGAAAATATTATGGCTAACAGGACTGAACAAAGCATTCTTATAACAGACCTTCAGAATAGTCATTTTCTCTGTTGCAAGAATTATGTAAGGTAAAATAGAAGCATATATTTTTGGACTCTACTCAGCCTTAGGTAATACAGTAAGTGTTGCCCTTGTAGTTTTAATGTGCGGCATTGGTAGATTCCCCAGGCTTTGATTTTGCTCCTATTAAATGTCATTTACTGGCAGGAAAAACAACAATCAATTGCTTTTCTTAACATATAACGGGCAGGCTTGGACAGGTGCCTGGGATGGAGGGTTTAGACACCTTTCAAGTTGCCAGAGTGACAAGTGACACATAGAGTCAGGTGATTTCTGAACATGTTTAACAACTTTTCAAATAGCATTAAGCATGTGTGCAAAAGTAGAATGAGTCACAGTCACAGAGGAGGCATGTGGGGTGAAGCAAGAGGAAGGTCCTCAGTGACCAGAGAGGAGGACAGTGCACCCATCTTCCGGAGATGCCAACAGGATCTCCTGAACATGACACCAACCACATTGTTATTGAAGTATCCTAGATAATATCCATGGCAAAACCTATATCAGAAGAAAAGGAAAAACACTATTTTAAAATGTTGTAAAATGTGATTTAAGAATCTGGGACTTCGAGCAAAAAAATTGTTAACATATTTTGCAAACTGTAAGCTCCATCTTTTCTATATATGTCCACTATTAAATAGTGTGAATCATGTAAAAATCGTAAGAATTATCAGTTGATTTCAGAAACCTAAACTGAAAAATCTTTCTATTTTGCAGAATCTCTAGCTGAAAAAAATCAGTGAATTCTCAGCCAGGTATTTCATTTCCCCATTCTCCAACACATTTTTGTGGTGTGTGCACTGCTGTTTGCTAAGTGGATTAGGACTCAGAGCATAGTATTTACTTTTATCTGAGCTGCATCAACAATAGCTGGCCCCCTACCTGAAAGGAATGTCCCAATTAAATTACAAATGACATGTCCTAAATGTAAGACTGAATACTGTATTGCTTGAAACAAAGCATTCAATCCTTGTTATTCTTTTTTTTCCCACACTGTTATGAGGACACCTAGTGGACAATTTTACAGAAAACTTTTTACAAACTGCCATCAATTTTGTGTAAAACCATTAAAATAGAATGGGATGGGGAGTTCTATGACCAAAAGATCAAGTTTGACTGACTTCACTAAATAGAAATTACTCAGCCAAATTACGTCATCTGTTTGGGAAAAGAACAGTAAATTTTCATCATGCTTTATTCAATATTTAAACTTTACTTTATAAAACTTTTTCCAAACCAGGCATTCACATATTTTTTGTACTTGGACCATAGAAAACAACCATAGAAGAAAAAAATCAATAGGACTCTTCTGAGCTCGTGGTTTTGCACCCAGATTTGTCGGAGATCCACGCCGAAGTCCTGACGTGAACCGTAGAAATGAGAAACAATGTCTAGGGACATATTCCCATCTCCACATACAAGGATTAAAGTATTCAGGTCCTTTCAGTACTAATTGTAGTTGACTTCATATAAGTCAGCATACAGTAAGTCTCAGACCTAATTGGCTTTTAAGATTCAGTTTCTTAAACCTAGACACAAAGGTACAATATTCTTTTCTGATGCTTCTTCCTTTCAAGGAATGTGAAAAGAAAATTCTGGACACTGTAAAATATTGCCCCTTAAGTTGTAGGGACAGTATTAATTGTCCCTACAACTTAAGGGGACAACCTAATTAATTGCTTCTATTTGATCAGAAAACATTTTCACAGATCTAAGAATTTGTGAATAAGTCCATGTAGTCAAGAGAATTTGTTTAAAATACAAGTGCAAAATAAGGAAGTATGTTTCATTCAAGCGTTCAACTTCTCTGCAAGTTTATCTAAACATAAATCAATTTGAATGGTGTGATATTTACACCCAGTACATTTATTTAGAAATGTAAGGCATGACAAAAGAAGGGCAGACCAGAATTGGAGTCATAACATGTCAGGGAGAGAAAACAGCTCTAGCAAGAAAAGTGTATAGCTGGCCAAAGGGCAAATAACAACAAATACAGGACCAAGTAATCATCCAGATACTGCATTTTATACATTTGTGACAGATTGTTGTCATTTTGTTGACCTTCCCGTTTTCCACTGTCTGTATTGTTAAGAGCAATGTGTACTTCTGACTTATTTTTGAAAATTATTGTGCCTCATCAGAAAATACATTTTCATTTAGATATAGTTCATGATACATAGTATTGCGTTTACATATTTTATAATTCAGTTTACATCCAACTCCTCTTAAGGAAACCAAGCTGGGGAAGAAGAATGACTATTTAGCAAAATAGTCCCCCTTTCACATTTCATTTCCAACAGCAGAGTAACAACAGCTATTGTACTTTAATATGTGGGGAGGAGGCAAGGATAGTCATTTCAATAAATCATTCATAGCTGCCAGAGGAGCTAAAACAGTCTACCTATATAACACATTGGCATACAGGTAGTCCTCAATTTATCACTACAACTGAGCCCAAAATTTCTGTTGCTGAGACATTTAAATGCGTTTTGTCCATTTTATGACTTTTCTTGCCAGTTAAGTGAATCACTGCAGTTGATAAGTTAGTAACCTGGTTGTTAAGTGAATTGGGCTTCCCCATTGACTTTGCTTGCCAGGTTGCAAAAGAAGAATCACATGACCCTGAGACACAACAAAGGTCATAAATACGAACCAGTTGCCAAGTCTGAATTTTGGTCACATGATTAGGGGAAAGCTACAAAGGCTGTTAAGTATGAAACATGGTTATTAAGACACATTTTTCAGCACCGTTGTAACCCAGACTCCACCCCCAAGAGATTATGGAGTTGTTAAAAGATGACTAAATGAACTGGTGTAACCTGTACTAATTGCAAGTCAGATTCATCTGAGAGCTACTTCTAATAAATTCAGTAGGAATTACATCTGAATAGACCCACTTAAGCATTTGCCAGAATTGGTTCATTGATAGACGTTCACTAAACTCCCTTTGTGAGTGGTTTTCAAGCAATGACAGGTTGTCCCAAAGGTGCTTTTTCAGCAGGCAACTGGACTTTGTTTTTTTCTTTGAAGACTTTCCCTTCTCATCCAAGAAGCTTCTTCAGCTCTGATAGGATAGTGGGGAATGGAAGGGTTTATATCCCTAGCAGACAGCTGGTCATTTGCATCATTTTAAAGGGTTGAAGCACTTGGAGGTTTATCTGAATCCACCAGGAGCTGGATGACTGAGAATTTCTATAGACTTAGCTATCCAATTTGGTAACACCTTTTGAATGGTGTGGGAGTATGAACTGATTTCTAGAGAAAGAAAAAAATTGCATACTACAGGAACCAGGATCACTACTCAGGTGACCCTGAGGACGCAGATAAACTCCAAGTGCTTCACCCACCCTCTCAGGAGTCTTTAAACTTGACAGCTTTAAGACTTGTGGACTTCAACTCCCAGAATTCCTCCTCCAGTCATGTTAGCTCAGGATTTCTGGGAATTGAAGTCCACAAGTCTTAGACTTGCCAAGTCTGAAGACTTGCTCTAAAAGGATGCAGAGGACCAGCTGTCTGCAAGGAGTATAAATCCTTCCATTCCCCACCATCCAATCACAGCTGAAGAAGCTTTTTGGATGAGAAGCGAAACGTCTTCAAAGAAAAAAATGGGGAAGTCCAATTGCCTCCTGAAAAAAAGCACTTTCGCGACAACCATAACCTGGATGACTGAGAATCTCCATAGACTTTAAGCAAGGACAGGCTATAATTAAGTAGCGCCGAGCCAGGCGTGGCCCCCCGGCTAGAGTTCCTCCCAGTTCTCGACGACCCCCCCGCCCCCCCGCGGGGTCCAAAAGAGAGCCGATTAAAGGCTTCTCCAAAATGGCCGATGTTTCAGAGAGGAGACGCCGGCACGGGCATGCGCACGCCACAGCTCCGCCCAACAACACCGCGCATGCTCTGTTGGCTCCGGAGAGCCGCTCCCAGCATGGCAGCCCTTCAATAGCGGAGGGGCGGGGAATGAGGCGGACGCGTTGACAGGAGCGCGAAGGTGGTGCCGCCGGCCTTGTCTGTCACAGGCTCCCGGGGTCGGTCGGGTTTCAAGATGATTCCCACGGAGGAGGCGTCCGCCCGGAGGAGGGAAATAGAAGACAAGCTCAAGCAGGTGGGCGGGGTGGTACGTCTTCTCTCCCGGCTCTTCGGAGACTCTCCCCGGTATCAAACTTAATCTCTCCCCTGGCCCGGGCTTGGCCTTTTCGTATTTCCCTGTCGCACCCCCGGGCGCTGCCTTGAAATCTGATGCCGGGGTCTTGCGGTCCCTCTAAGGCACCGGGGAAACCCTCCGCCTCTCGTGGCGGGATTAGCAGCACCCTGTCGCGTCCACTCGCCGATCCCTTCTTGGCTCAGGACTTGGGAAGAAGGAGGTTGTGGGGTTGGTTTGTGTCAGTAAGCTGTATAAACTCAGAAACTTAACACATCACGGTCCAGTTAATGGGGAATTAAATACTGATCCAAGAAGGATGATGTCTGTCTGTCTCTACCAGTTAAAGAATTGGGCTTACAAGTTCTTCTAGTAGTGGCCTCTCTTTAAATAAGAGCCACCCCTGCAGAATGACTTCAGGATGCACTGAAATAGGACAGGTGACACTTATGACTGGATGATTTAAAGGTGGGCTTTCCCCCCTTTCCCCTTAGCAATCTGCAGGTAAAATGTAGCAGAGGATTGGGGATGGGAATATACAAGCTACTTTGGTGCAGTGGTTAAGGCAACAGGCTAAAAAATGGGAGAGTTCAAGTCTCCCTTTAGTCATGAGAGCCAGCTGAGGGACTTTGGGCCAATCTGTCTCTCTCTCTGTCTCTGTCTTTTCCTCCTCCCCTTCCTCCCTCTCCCTCTCCCTCACCCTCTTCTCTCTTCTTCTCTCTCTCCCCTCTTCCTTCTCCCCTTCTTAGATTATAGAATAAAATACAAAACCAAATAAGAAGACACAGTGCAGGGGAAGGGGGAAAGAAGTGAGGGGAGGATGGGAAAAGCAAAAAAAACCCACATTGCTGTGGCTGCTATGCAATGTAAGAAAATGTTGCTCTGGAACAAGTGTTTTGACAACACCAATGTCCTTGGCCTTGACTGTCCCACAAAATTCTTTGTTGCCCTCCGAGTGATTGAATGAAACCATGTCATTTAGAGTGAAGTGCAGTTGAAATACAGTTCATTTGTATTTTGTCACATAACTTTTTGAACCTGAAATTGCTAGTTTTGACAGTGAATGAAATTTAATCTGAATAAGATAAAGGTACTGTGATTTAGGATTATGAATCAATGTCTTGGAAGGAATTGCGTTCTACTTGAAAGGTCAGATTAGCACAATACTTCATCCCTGCATCTTTGGATGGTGATTTTGAAGGTGATATTACTGCCAAATATATATTAAGAATGACAACTACAGTAAACAATGTGAATATACCGCATTAAGACTATTGAAGCGCATTGTTGGCAACGCTATCTTTGAAGAGAATCATTTCAGTTGATTTAAAATGTGGTAGCTAAGATTGTTAACTGGTATAACTGGTTTCCAGTTGCTTTTCAGGTTCAGTTCAAGTGTTGGCCTTAATTTTTAAACCTCTAAAATGATTTGGACTGAAGTTATCAAGAAGATTGACCTGTTTCATTACAAAGATGCCTGATTTGTGGAAAGGCCACTTTTGAGAGTATCCTCGTTAACAGAGATCTATCTGTGGAGATCCATAGAAAAGGGATCTTCTGTATCAATTCCTAAGTATAGAATGCTTCTCTTTCCAAGCTGTAATTTGTGCTTCCTTTTTTTACTTCTTAAAAAAATAAGCTTGCCAACTTCTCCAGAATGTGGGAATCACCTTCTGATACTTTCAGGTACCAGAAACAGCTTATTTTGATAAAGGAGTATGCTTAGTTCTTCTATTCACCTGTACCCCCTTCCAAAGTTATAAAGAGAATTTGTTGGTTTATAAATAATTATTTTAAAATTATATTCATATACAGTAGATTCAGGGTATAATTTGGCTACCGTAGTAAACTCTGATGTGATATTTAAAATAAAAGCATGTGAATCAACAGCCACATTGGTGGCCAAGTGGTAAGCATTTCTGCTTTCCCCCTGAATAGTGTTACATTGTTTGACAATTAAATATTGTTGGGAACTTACATTAATTTTATATTCTGAAATTATTTATTTTGGTGACTGTATGCTTTTTTTTCTTTTTGTAACATTAGGAAGAAGAAACATTGTCTTTCATTAGAGAGAGTTTAGAAAAAAGTGATCAACTCACAAGAAATATGGTAAGGTTATATAATTTATGCATTTTAGTGCAACCTGAAATCATCCATTAAGCTTCTCTCACATTTAATCTTGGCAGAGTTTCATGGCTTCAGTGTAATGCAAGTTTTGATCTTTCCCTGTTTTTGCTGTGAATATTGTCTGATGAAAGTCTCAATCCTTGATAATAATTCCAGAATGTTGAGTTGACCTATCAAGATCATTTGCTCTCATAAAGCATGTTGAACATTTTCTAGCATGACTACCTTACACGTACATTTTGAATTCTATTGCTTTATTTGATAGAACTGCAAAGTAAAAGATAGTCGTGAAAATGATTGAAGAAAATGGTCCCAGTTGCCAATAACTGATTTTTTTTCTGACTTTTTTGCTTAGGTTTCAATACTTTCATCCTTTGAAAGCCGTTTGATGAAGCTGGAGAACTCAATTATCCCCGTACATAAACAAACTGAAAATCTTCAGCGTCTTCAGGAGAATGTGGAGAAGACTCTCTTTTGTTTGGATCACATTATAAGTTACTACCATGTAGCAAAGGACACAGAGAAGATAATAAAGGAAGGGTAAGTTGATACATAATAACCTTGCTCTTCTTTAAATGTTCATTTTTCTTCCAAATGGAATAATTTCACTTTTTTTAAAAGTGACTGAATCAAAACAGTATTTTCTAATATATAAGCTCCCCTGAGGTGTGGATTTTTAGCCAGCGTATCTGTTCTTAAGAATTCTGGAAGTTGAACTCCATATATCTAGAAATTGCCAATGGGAGAAAACACTGCAGTGGAAGAGAGTGTGGAAACCTAAGCAAAAAAGTCAGAAAAATCCTAACAAAATAAATGGAATAAATAAATAAATTCTGATATTCAGCATCATTTTTATTCCTCATGGATGTCTTTGCATAGGTTGCAGGGATATTCTTACAAAATCACAATGGGAGGTTGTGAGCAACTGCTGTATTTGGTAGTGAATGTACTTGCTTAGCACAGAACACCTTTGGGATCTTGAGGATGTAAACAATAAACAGTCTTGTTTGCCTTATGATACAGGAAAGCTTTGTGTCTGGCCATGTCCATTATGGCAATCTATACCATACTATCAAATGAATTGCCACGTGTAGTTGGGGATATATAGTATATAAATGAACAAAGTAAATAAAAAATCATACCCCCTGTCAAAAAATGTCCACTCCCATTCTTATATTTCTACTACTTACCTATGCCAGTGTTTCAAAGGGAACTTGCCAAATAAAACTTCTGAACTAGCAGTTAATGGTGAACCAAAAGTCCTGTTTTGGTTAATGACAGCAGGCTTTTCAGAGGGGGATTAAACATAATTATTTTCTAGTCTCCAGGGGAAAACGATAAAAAAATCTTTATACTGTATAACTCTATAGCAATCAGTTGTCTGATGACCTTTCTTCCTGAACTACTTTTTTGATTATAGTCCTACAGGAAGATTGGAAGAATATTTAGGCTGCATGGCTAAAATCCAGAAGGCTGTGGAATATTTTCAAGATAACAATCCTGATAGTCCAGAACTCAATAGAGTGGTATGTAATGTGTTTGAATATGAACATAAATGGCTCCTCCTAAACCATCATCTGTTCCAACTGCAGACAGTTCCATGTTTATCCACAAGCCCTGACCACCTTCAAATCAAAGCAAGTTTAGGGTAATGGTGTCCATGCTTCGACTCTGAAACATACCAATCATTTCAATCGAACATAGCCAGTCACTGAGGAGAGAAAAGTTCACATTGGCCAATTGCTTAATTTAATTTCCCTCAGAGAGTCTCCACTGCTTTGGGAATTAAGCATCCTCTTCCTTCCTTCCTTCATAGAAAAAGAAGGAAACAATATTTCTCTCCCTCCCTCTTCCTCTCCCCCTCTCTCCTTCCTTCCCTCCCTCCCTCCCTCTCTTTCTCTCTCTGGAGGCCTGAGAGGCCAAAAACAGGCCCTTTTTGGCCTCCAGAAGGCAGGTGGGTGCCGACGGATAGGTGGGGCGATGTGGGCAGCCTCATGGTCTCCCACGGGCCAGGCTAATGGCTTTGGTGGGCCGCATCTGGCCCCCGGGCCGTAGTTGGAGCACCCCTGATCTCACAGCAGGGCTCACTGCATTGCAAAGTTACCTGTAGGCATTGCATCACCCAGCAAACGTCAACGAGTCAACCTCAGCTATGACCCTGGCATAGCCCCAAGGGAGTCTTGACAGCAGCCAACAGAATACACATTCTTGCACAGGGACAAGAAACTCAAGTTCAAAGCCCAAGAGAGGGTATAAACACCTCTCAACTCCGCGTGGTCAGCTCCCGAGGACCTCAAACCCACGTGGTCCTGTTCGTCACTAAACCATCACTTTCCAAACAGCCTCCATGCTTCCAGGGTCTTTCTCCCCACTTGGAACTGAACCAGGTTA
>JANHGC010003548.1:31096-46372 GCA_027560395.1 Boaedon fuliginosus
AAAAAAACATATATTTTGGTGTAATTGTACTTTTGACTAAATGAAGATCGAAGTCCTGGGTTGGGGAGGAAAGCAGCTTAACCTCTTGTCCCTTTTTTTTTAGTTTTTATTGCTAGAAAGAGGGTGAGATGTGAAGTGGCCTGTTAAATTAGCTCTTGGTTTCTGAGTGTTCGGCTTTTCTCGGTGCTTGCCCTGTTTTGTACAGATTAAGCTGTCTCTTTACTTTCTCTTTATCATGCTCTATCCATGCTGAGAATCATGCTCTATCCATGCTGAGAATGCTCAGGAATAACACCAGTTTTATTTCTTTGGTCAATTGTTTCTGGGAGAAGGGAATGGATTTGTGTGTGTGTGTGACCTTGAAAGTCAACTTTCATTGAGGAATCCAGTAAAATGCTGTGAAATCTCAGCTCTGTTAATAATTATTTGCTTAGAAAATGAATATTCTGAGTATTTCCGTTTATAGTATATAAAGCCTAAAAATAGGTAGTTTCTTCTAAACTGATTCAACATCAGCTATAGATGGCGATTGGCCTCTGTACTTCCCTGTCAATTTTCTGCAAACATAGAAAACATTCCCAGGTTCTTATCTCATAATAATTGCAGTTAAAATGAGGAAGGGGATTCTAGCGTACAGTGTAGATGTATCTAATCTGAGGCCTAATGCAATTAGTTGACTTCCTCTTCATTCATACATAGCAGCTCTTTGGAATGAGGAGTCTGTTTTCCATGTTGTGCTCTCAAACATCAGCTAAGATAGGTCACTGACAACAGACCAGATGCCACCAGATGGCTGCAAAGTAGCTCTTTTTACAAAAAAACCCATCTACTTTATTTTTCTCTAGGATTCAAAATGATGAATAAGTTAATCAAAACAATTATATCCACAAAATAAATAAAAACAAAAACAGCAACAAATAAAATGACTACTGTAAAACACGCAATATAGTTAGTTGACAACCAGCATCTACAAAATCAGCAACAAGCCAAAATTAACCCCAGAATAAATTTGCCTTCTCAGTCTCCCTCAGAAGCTTCCCTAGAGAGCAGCATCTGACCAAGATCAAGAGACCAACTTATAGATGGAGAAGGCATGCCCCCTCCTGTGAAAACACAAGTGGAAAGGCTCAGTTCATGATAACCACCTGCTTCATTTTTGTAGTTAGAAGATTGACTCTGACAGTGCTGTCCACAGTAGCCTGCTGAGGATCCACCATACAGAATGCTGCCCCAAGAGGGCCTTGATCCAGACAGCAGGATTTATTTATTTGTGTATTATTTTGTAACACTTCTGTATGTGTCCTTGAGACATTTGTATATATGGTGACATCCAGCTAGCCTTGACTGATCGCAAGAAAGCTAACTAAGCAGGGTTATATATGGATGGACGACTACCAGGAAATCCTAAGGCTGTAAACTGGAAATTGAAAATAATATCCTAGCGGAAGACAGGGTCAAAGCACTTCTGTGTTCCTGCTAAAAGAAACCCCAAAGCTACATGTACATGTCCAGGTACTCTCCAGAAGTTGAGTTTGACTGATGGAGGCAAAGACACACTCACACACACACACACACACACACACACATCCCTGAAGCAGATTAAAACAATATTTACAACTGCATTTTAGATGCCCTGATTATTAATGTCTTTATCATGAAAATGTCATACAACTAGTCTATGGCAAATCAGTGTTCAAATATGACTGCTGGAATGATTGTTCCTTGCTTTTATCCTTCCCAAGCTATACAGTACCATAGATAGTTGAACTAGGGGATTTCAGTGGCTTGGACAGCATTTCAAACCCAATTCATATTGAAAAACCTCTTTTAACAATCTGTCAAACGAAATCAATTACATTAAAAGGCCACACAGCAAGAGAATTCTGGTACACGTATACGTATATATGTACTCTGGAGCATTCTCACGGTTGGCTAGTGCTCTGACCCTTGATTTGGAAAACCAGGTGCTGGTGGAGGATTGCTTGGTGTTTTTGTTTCTCATTCACTTCCAAGGTCTCTTGTCTCTCCTTTCTTATGGTTCTGGTGACAGGCACGATCCGTAAGGCTCAGAACCTTCTGAAACAATATTCTCAGCAGTGTCTAGATGGGAAAAAGGGGGCCTCTAACCTCATTCCTATAGAAGGTAATCACTTCTTTCTCTTTTTCTCACTCTTGGGTTCTAACTTGGGTTTTGGATTTCTATATGCAAGGCTTCTGTTAGCCTTTAGCCTCCACTGGTGGTATGTCTTCTGGTCACACTGGAAATAACAGAGCCTGTTTAAGAATCAAAAAGCAAGAACAAAAGTGATGAATATAAAAGTAATTGCTTATACAGCTTGAATGCTTGTTGAGTAATCTAAATTTAAGGATACTGATTCTGTGATGCAGTTTGATTGGCTAACAGAAGTTCCGTGGTAGCTTGGGGACCTTTTCCTTCACCTTCTGTCCTTGTATACTTCATTTACGAAGGTAGTAGCCCTTTCAACCTTGATTAGATCAAGATTGTTCAACTGAGGTGCAACTTTGTGCATCCCTTCCTCCTCCTAGCGAGTCCATGTTGAAATAAAGCCAACAGCCGTTGAAAATTGTGGTTGCACTTGCTTTTTTTGTTCCGAAGCTGCATTGCGTCATGACTTTATCCCGCTTGAAACTGCTACTACTGCTGTAGTGTTCCAGCATAGGGTAGTGGGTTGTGTTATCAGGATTTTTTTTTTCCTAAATGTCTGACAAACCAATAAAACTCAAAGGACAAACCCTGGTGCTGTGATGGCCCTGGATAAACCGCTCCTTCCTTTAATGCCCGCTGACATCTCACTAGGTCATGAGCATGATTTGCGAGCTAAGCATCTTTCCGATTCCTTGGTTGACAAGCACGGGTCAGTTGCTGGTAAGTACCATATGAAACATTAAGGCTGATTAATTTGACTTCTTTCCTTTTTTTTTTTTTAGCATTTCTTGCAACATTCTCTTAGAATGCTTCCAAGAAAATGTTTTCCAGAATTAGAATGGTTGAAATCCATTCAGATGTAGAGGACCTGTGTTGATTACTGTGCTGATTCTTAATTGATGTAAGATGCAAAGTAAGATTTAATAGGGCCGTAGTGGAAGGCACAGAAGCAGATCCATTGACAAAGGAGGAGCGTGTCTCCTTTGCCACTCTTGTTCTCATCCCCATCCCAGCTTAAAGTTGCTGCGTCAGACCACTATTACGGGATTCTTTGCTCACCCCTTCCTGCTTATTTTCAAATCTTGGTAATTAATCTTTTCCCCTCTTTATTCTGCTGGAATGCATTTCTATACACTTATCATAGGCTTGTTCCATATATTTGAGTAATGGATAGATGTGCAGGTTCTCTTGGCATATGAAATTGAGCAGATTGTGTTTCGTTACACAGTCAGAAGTAACATATAAAAAGTGAAATAAAATACCTTCATTCTGCTAGCTCTTTCATCTTACAAAGCCCTTAATTTGATAAGGAGCATTTCTTATGTTTGCCCTTCAGTTAATAGAATATACGTTGTTTATGGAATGGGTATGTGTAACGGCAAAATAGATGTCTGTCTTTCCCTATACATCATGAAGGATATCACTGCAATCATTCAGTGCAACAGGTACCATGTTGTAAATCTATACCTGCATAGTCAAGTGCTGTGCATTTTAGGGACTAGCAGAAAGTAAGTGATGCATTCACAGGACCAATAGGCATTCTCAAGCAAGATCCTCAAAAAAACATCTTTATTTTGGCATTAAATGAAAATTTATCCTTGTCTCTGCCAGAATCCAGACACTGCAACCTCATTATATTGAAAGATAATTCTGAAAGCCCCATTCTTAATTCTAGCATTGGATAAAACCAGTTGCCCCTCAGTTCAAAATTTAAGGTAGAAATGTGATCCTCATTCCAAAAATGTATTGCTTTTTCTGGACTAGGCCACTTGAAATAGAAGAAGGGAAAATAGGGAGGAAAGTAAACCCATCTTGCATAGAGTTAGAAAGAAGAGAAGAGTACATGACAAAATGTTTTTCAGAACACACATAGTTTTGCCAGTGTGGAACATTAATCAAACGCTGCCTAAGCACTTTGATGTCATACAACTGGGTAAAAAAATGCATCATTGGATGGATTACCTGTTGCTGGATACCGGATGAGAAAATATCAGCAATCAAAGAAGTGAAGCAGAAGATTCAGATGGTGGAACTGTTATATCAACTTACTTAATGAATGAATTCTAGGGGAAATAATATTTCCAAATACTTCTGTGATTTCATTAATTATTAATAGTAAACTGTTAAAAGTTCTAGACACTCTTTTAAGCGTATTAGTTATTTCCTTTGAAACCACTTCTTTGGATTGAAGATCATAGGAGCACTTTGGAGACATACCAAATTCCTGTAGCATGAATATTTTTAAAAGAATAATTCTCTTTCTAGCTATAGTATGCTTTTATTCCTGGAGTAAAGATTCCATTAAGAGTGGAGTATGTTATTTTAGACATTAAAACCATTTCTGAACCTACTCTGTTGAAAGTATTGCATTGTTTATTTAAGAAATCAGAAATTTGATAACTTAGTGCTGCTCTGATATGCAGATGATTTACACATGATAAATATTAAATGAATGATAATTTATTCTTCTTAATTGTTGTAAATTAATTCCACAATCCCTAATCAGAAATATATAAGGAGCTCTGCAGGTTTTAGCAAAAATCTATTGTAAAGACACCAATTATCTGTATTTTAGAGTTATTAAAGAATATATAAGAAAAAGATGTTAAATAATTCACATTTGATCTTTCTTCTACATATGTACATACATCTTAAAAGTTTTATCTTGTTGATAAAAAGATGGAATATTCAATATCCATTATATGTATCTCAGGTAGATGTGCTTTCTTGGCAGCTTTACCTTGTGATTAGATAAATTGCATAAAGTTGCAACACCTACACAATTGGTAGACTTCAGTTTTCATATGCCGCTATATTTGACTGTTCTGTATTTATACATATGTTTATATATCAGCTAAAAGAAACTAGCATCTTACTTTCTTTTATAACCCCCATAGGGAGAGATGACATGTTGGATATGGAGATTGATGCGTACATCCATTGTGTGAGTGCCTTCATAAAACTGGCCCAAAGCGAGTACCAGCTACTAACTGAAATCATCCCAGAGCATCACCAGAAGAAGACATTTGATTCCCTTATTCAGGTCTCTTCAAAACACAGCATGCCCTTCCTTTGGTGATAGTTCAAAATCCCATATTCACTTCTCTAACTCAACCAATATTTGCTTTTCTATAGGAGTCTTTAGACAACTTGATGATTGAGGGAGACAACATTGTGTCTGCAGCCCGGAAGGCCATTATGCGTCACGATTACTCCGCAGTGCTGACTATCTTCCCCATCCTAAGGCACTTAAAGCAGACAAAGCCAGAATTTGATCAGGTTTTGCAGGTAATTGGTTAGCAATGAAACTAGAACCCACTAGATCACATAAACTCAGAATTCAGTGTCTAGTTTTTCATGTCAGAGTAGTGATAATTGCAAACAGTTGGGAAGTACAGGAGTTTGATTGACAACCTGTATGTCCAGAGTCAATTGAAAAGAGTAATAGAAACCAAATGCAGATGTTGAGATGGGAGGCTATAGAAATCAAACAAATAATAAATGTACGCTCTGGACTAGTAAGCAGAATTCAGGCAAGGACTAGTAAGCAAAGCTCAAAGGAAACAGTTCACAGAAAACAGGAGTCAAACAAAGCAAAAACAGGTCGGAGACCTGACCACTGCTTCTACCTGCTGTTCCTGTTTTATTAGGAGCCACAAGTCTAGGAGGAACCCCAAATTGCAGGCCTGCTCCTCAATAGTAGTACAGTATCATTTCATTCAGAGTTCTGGAACCAGAGAGCTTCTAAAGAGATAATGGTTGCTGTAACTGGGTATGTCTAGTCTGATGAAAAGAAGGACATGAGAGCAGTGTTCCAATATCTCAGGGGCTGCCACAAATGAGGAAGTCAAACTATTCTCCAAAAGCACCTGAGGACAGGACAAGAAGCAATGGGTGGAAACTAATCAAGGAGAGCAGTAGCTTAGAACTAAGGAGAAATTTCCTGACAGAACAATTAGTGGAGCAACGTGCCTCCAGAAGTTGTAGATGCTCCAACACTGGAAGTTTTTAAGAAGAGATTGGATAACCATTTGTCTGAAGTGGTGAAGGGTATCCTGGCTAAGCAGGGAGTTGGACTAGAAGACGTCCAAGGTTCCTTCCAACTCTTCTATTCTAAATAGCGTCTTCCTCTTGCTAAGATTACTCTGTTCTGCTTCATCCTGTTCCTCACACCCTTCTCAAGCACCAGGTCAGGATCTCCACTTCATTTCTTGCTTGGCTCAGGACAGAGATATACAGTATCATTAGGTTTCATTCAATATCAATAATAACAGAATTAATGAGTGTGCCACATACGATATAAAACGGATCTCATGTGATCAACTGGATTTTTTTAAAATTGTCAGTAACAAAAGGATCTCCAAGTCTCCAAGCGGTGATTCATAGCAAAGGTGGTCTTACTCTGGTCTTATTCTTAATCTCATTCAGCCTGACCAAATGAAAAGGTGGAAAGTGGAAATAGGGCGCCTCTGAAAACTTAAACACAGCAGACTCACTAGTATGAAATGCATAGCCATATACATCATTAAGTGAAAAAAAAAGGAAAATAATTTCTATCTATATAGTGGAACTAGATCAAGATGGGCTTCATAAGGATAGAAAATGTTAAATTGCTTTGCAGGAGTAAGGAAATCGGCATAAGGAATAGTGATGATATTCTTCCTCTGCCCAGACGTGTACAGCTGAATTACACAGTATCTGACACTTCCAGAGAGTTTTCATATATAGGGCTCCTTTCACACAGATGCAGTGTCAATTTTTACGTGACTCAGGTTAGACATTGCTATTGTTGTATTTATTATTTAAACTTGCATGTTGCTTTAATCTCAATGATGGTAATAAAAAATCACAATAAACAGAAAACATGAAGGAAAATGTTAGCAATTCCTTCTCTGGATTATCTAGACCTCTCACTGTGATGAAGTAAGGAACCTAAATAAAGGGCTTTTCTAAATGACAGCAGTGGGGGTTCTCCAGATCTCAAGGTAAACCTTATTCCACAGGGCAGGTGCTACCTCAGAGAAAGTGCAGTTCCAGGGTCCTGAGAAATGACATGCCTTAATTGTAGAAACCTGGATCATGTCAACCCTACAGCAGGGGTGTCAAGCTTGCAGCCCACGGGCCGGATGTGTCAGGTGTTGGCCACCCACACCCCCAGTTTAGTGAAGGGGCCCAAGTCATGATACATCGCATGACGACAACGTGACACCATGAGTTTGACACCCCTGCCCTACAGGATTGAATTAGCCTGATAGATGTTATGGGATACTGGCAGTCCCACAGGTAACCAGGCCCAATGCCATTAAGATTAGTTGCTTAAGTAGATTTGCCCCTAGAAGCATGGGAAGTTTTTTTGGGAGTCTTAGCTTTTCAAATTAAGGGTGATGAATTAATCTGCCTTGTTCTTTGATATTGTACATACTGTACCTAGCAAGGCATTAAAGAAAGTTCTAAGCTTTCCTGTGATATAAATCTTATGTGAGATCTTTATATCACAAAAGAACTGTGAGTGATTTGCTTCATTGTCAATTATTAGTTGCTATCCCTGTTTTGAATTGTTTCATGCTGTGACTCGTATTTCAGGGTACTGCAGCCAGCACTAAGAACAAGTTACCAAGCCTCATAACCTCAATGGAGACCACAGGAGCCAAGGCTCTGGAACATTTTGCAGACAATATCAAGGTAATTATTCTCCCTCTGGTGGTGAATTATCTCTTTGCCACCAAAACCAATCCAAGAAACTTGTGGAAATGTTTCAGTTGTTAATTATGTAGTAATAATCACAAATGCCAGAAATTATCCTGGAGAAGAGAAAGAAAATCTGTATGTTTTCTTGAATTTAAGGCACATTTCTGACTAAAAGCATTGGATAATACCTCTCAGTCAGAGCCATTTCTAACCATATTACAGAGTTCTCACCCTTTTAAAATGTCCACAGTTTATGTGGCTGAAAAAGAGAAGACAAATTATGGGTAAATCAAACATACCAATGGAGGTGGCTTAAAATACGCATCTATCCAAGCTTTTTTTTTCTATTACCAGTAGGTGGTGCCCTTGGACTTTAGGACCATGAAAAGAGCGAGGTGGTTCAACACATTCATATAATTTATCAAATCAAATTTCTTTATCAAACTTATTTGCCACCCATCTCGTGGTTCAGGCGACTCTTCTTAAAAAAAAAAGATAATCATTTTAAACCATTCTTAACTATTTCATCATTTTTTTTCTTTCTAGAACAATCCAGATAAGGAATACAATATGCCAAAAGATGGGACAGTTCATGAACTCACCAGCAATGTATGTGAAAACAATTCAGAATGCCTTGGTAACATCAATCTGTAACTGCTTCCCTCTCTTTTTTTTTCTTTTTTCTTTTTACAGAAGAGGGGGAAACTTAATGTTGTAAGATTAAACTACTTTTACAGTCAAAGCCTGGGATTAGGCTAATGAGATTAGTATCACACCTACAAATTCTGCCTAGGCATTTTTCTTCACTCGTTTTATGTAGTTTATAGAACTTGGTGGCTTTTTTGCTGAGACAAGGCTAAAAGTTTTGCATACTTCTCTCTTCTTTCTGCTTCCTATGTTGTATGCTAAAGAAGAAATGTGACTTAAATGGGAGCCATCTTATCCCTAGTTTTGTTTCTTTCCTTGTTTCCACTCCATGTGGTCCTATATACAGACTATGAGTTTAAGCTCCAAACCCAGAATGCATGAATACTTGCCACATATTAGGGACCTGCTGCAGCTTCATTAAGTTTTTAATGCTTTTCTTTTACACACTTGCCACCATTTGTAGAATCCAGTTGTAGCATCAGTTAAACAAATTCAGAAATACACACACAGATCTACCTACTGAAGTACATTTAGGATTTCTTCACCAAAAAAATGTCCTTCCAGGTCACAATCATGAGTCTCAAGTCTATATTAACTAATCTAACACTCCTTTTAAAAATCTCCTTGTATTGAGATTTTGGGAAATACATAATCTATCAGGGTACGCCAGCCTTTCTCAGTCTGTCCTCTAGATGGATAGGACTACATCTAGAAGACATAGACTGATAGATCCAGATAGATTAAACATTCCTCAGTAAAATGTCATTATGTATTAGTCCTCAATTTACAACAGTTCATTTAGTGACCGTTCAAAGTTACAACAGCACTGGAAAAAGGTACTTATGGCCATTGCAGTATCCCCATAGTCACGTGATTTATATTTGGATGTTTGAAAATGATTCACATTTATGACGGTTGCAGTCCTTGTGATGACCTTTTGCAACCTTCTGACAAGCAAAGTCAATGGGGAAAGCAGATTCACTTAACAATCACATTACTAATTCAACAATGGCAGTGATTCACTTAACAAATGTGACAAGAAAAGTTGTAAAATGGGGACTTGAGAAATTTCTCAGTTAGCAACATAAGTTTTGGGCTCAATTGTCACAAGTTGAGGACTATCTGTACAGCATTAACCTGCTATGATTGGGAATCAAAATGGTGTGGTGCAGTGGCCTAGTGGTGGAGCTCTCGCCTCACGATCAGGAGGCTGAGTTTGATCCTAGGGAGCAGCAGATATTTCTCTCTCTGGGCACAATGAATTATTATCTGCTGCGAACTCTGCATTGGCGACAGGAAGGGCATCTGGCCAGTAAACACTCAGCTCCATTCAGTTGCCCCGACTCCACCCTGATGCGAGGGATTACGGGGTCGTTAAAGACAAAAATAAATTGGGAATCAAAATGGGTTGCTGGAAATGGACAGCTGAGTTGGTACAGATATTCTTAACATTTCCTATTTTAAATAGCACAATCTCTCTGTCAAAGAAGAATACTTTTTTTCTGAAGATGTTTTTGGAAACATTTTGTTGTTACCTTGCTTGGCTATATTAAGTATTAAGACCATAAAAATTATTATACTATTGTTGACAATATTTTTATCTGCCGTAACAGTAAAATAACAAGAAAGAATTGGGACTGGGATGCTATTATAATAGTCTTTTCCTGAGCCCAGGACATGAAATACACTAATATCCCAATCATGAGAGAAATATAACTATCATAAAAGTGTTTTATTTTGGTTCTAAGGTTAAATCTTGGAAAAACCCAGTCTAATCCTGGATTCCATGAAGTACACAGCTGAGATATTCGGTCCCTTTGCTTCAGCTCATTCAGCTGGAAACTGGCTGGTCTGCCTTTTTTTGTTCTTTTCTTCATTTTTCATGGTCTCTCTTCCAATTGGGGAGGACAATAACCCCCACCCCCCCATACAGTTCTGCACTGGAGAATACTAGCATAGCACACGAACAGTAAACTGCTTACATTTGGTTATTTCTGACATTAGTCAAGGATGTTCCACCAATTTGGGGAAAAAAACATCCTTGGGATTCCAATTTGGCAGAGACTAGGCACAATACCTTCCTAGGGTTTGCATGCAAGCAGGAAATGCCCCTCTCTTCTTCCTCTGCTAGTCTTTCCTAGCATTGCCAAGACCTTAATCAGAAATGAAGTCTGTCCATTTAAAAATTCATAGGCTCTGAATAGGATATCGAGTTGCTTTGGGATCTGCTGTCCTCTCTTCTGGAGTAGCAAAAGGAGAGTTCAGCTTGCTGAGGAAAGCAGCAGGAAGGGCTAATAGGAAGGCATGGGTGCGTCTCAAGAGGTTGGTAAAGAGTAGCTCTGTGGTTTTAAAAGAGGACCCAGCAAAGTCCTGACAATTCAATAGAAGAGATGACAGTGTGGAGAACTTGATAATCAAGCAGCATTGAAGTAGAATTCCTGATGAGGCTCAGTTGTAGACGATCTCTGAGCAGCTGTATACACACTTCAGCTAAACTGCAAAATGCATTAAATATGTAGGATGCAGCTGGTCTTTGGACATTTATTTGTAACTATATAAGCACAGGGAGGGATGCTGATCAAGATAATATGCCTGGAGCAGAATCTTCCTCACAAGGATTTACTTTGCAAAATTGTCTTCCCTCAATACGGTCTTTTAAACATGGAAAACAAAACTGTCATTGCTATTTTTATTTTATTTTTTTAAACAAAAACTTTTAAATGGTGAGATCCACAAACATGGCTGAGGAAGATTCTCAGCTTCAGTTTACATGTGCTCTTGATCAATGATCTCTCTTATGCTTTGCACTACTGGAAAAAAAAGGGAGGGGTGGCTACGTGCTACATATTTCATACATAGGTGGTTTATCCTTTCGCACGGACAATTGATTTATTGCTTGAGCCACAGAACAAAAATGTAAATAAGATTTTCAGCCTCAGATTCCTTCCGTAGAAAGACATCTGTTTTATGTTAAGCTCTGGATTAGATGGCACTTAGGATTGTGCTTAATAGAGGCCTGCATTTTATATTATTTTGATACCAAGGGCTTCTTGACCTGGGTTTCCCAGAATACATCTACCCTTTCTGAATGGATATAGAACTGATTTTTTTAAAAAACAAAATTTCCCCAGTAGATTTTTTTTTAAAAAAATCCATCTACAGCAGGGGTGTCAAACTCACAGCCTGTGGACCGGATGCGTCACACACTGGCCATGCCTACCCCCGTTTTAGCGAAGGGGGGAAAAGTCATGCTACTTCACGAGATGACAATATGACACCGCGAGTTTGACATCCCTAATCTAGAGCAATCTCAATTATGAGTACAGGTGATATAAGCAAAGGTTTTGAACTTCATCTTTGACTCCTCCTTTTAAAAAAAAAAAAATTATTGAGAATTTTATTGAGAAATGCAGATAGCAATGTGGTTAAGAGGGAAATAAATTTTAAAAAAGGCAAAGTGACTGCCTATTTTCATTGCTAAGTTACAATCAAAATTATTATCCTTCCCTTTTAAACATAACCATAATCACTTCTTCCCCTCAACACTTTTTCAATCATACAGTCTAAAAGTCATCGTATTAGTTCATTAGAGAAAGTCCAGAAAAGGTTTAGTATTCCGAAAAAGTATTTATTTTACCTTTCATTGTGGGTATTTCAATATATCTCAGTTTTATACACCTATAATAATCTTGTTGGCTGACAAAATAGTATACTTTTCTGTGAATGTATTTATCATAAACAAATACTGTATGTTCTTCTGCAGTGGCCCAGCATTCCTTTCCTCCATCCTAAAACTTTAACTCCATTTAATAATAAATATTATTCTTTATTTCAAATTTGTAATCCATAAAAGGGGAGTAAAAAATTAAAGAGAGGCTTCTTTTTTCTGTGTCCATAACAGTAATCCTTGACTCACAACCATAATTCAGCCTGAGTTCGGGCTCATGGTGATTAAGCAGGTTACCACATGACCATATCCTACTTAAGGACCTTTTTTGGCAGCAGTTATTAAGCCAAATTTACAGTTGGCTTACTTCCAGGAAGAAAATGCCAGTTTCCCGCAAAAAACATTGCAAATTGTGACCATGTGACTGTGGGACTCTACAAACAGCTATAAATGCAAGCAAGTTGCCAAGTGCCCAAAATAATTGCGGGGGAGAGATCAACTGTCAGATCTTTGAAACTGGTTTGTAAGTAGCTCTGTGGAGATCTATCCTAACTTCGGACATTTGCTAAATGACTGGTCATAACTCAAGGACAACCTGTGGGTCCCTTTCAGCACTTCTGTACTTCTGTAATCACATGCTCTTTTCTGAACTTCATCTTTCTCTTTTTTTATCTACTTATTTCTTTACCGTTGTGGGTCAATCAACTTCCTTAACAAATGTAATCATTTTTAGGTAGTCCTCAATTTACGGCCACAATCGTGCCCAAAATTTCCGCGGTTCATCAAAGCAGTGGTTAAGTGAATTGTGTCCCGCTTAATGACCTTTTTTGCCAAGTTGTTAAGGGAATCACTGCAGATGTTAAGTGAGTCATGTTGTTAAGTGAATCTGGCTTCTCTCATTGACTTTACTTGTTGGAAGTCAGCTAGAAAGGGGACAAATGGTGCTGGCATAACTCCAATACAGTACAACTGTCATCAACGCACGTGAATTGCCAAGTGCCTGAATTTTATGCACATGATCATTGGGATGCTGCAATGGCCAGTGTGAAAACTGGTCATAAGTAACTTTTTTCAGTGCCACTGTAACTTTGAACGGTTATTAAACAAATGGTTGTAAGTCAAGGATACCTGTAGATATATTTTATCTGTTTATTTAATTCAAAACATACTTCAGATGAGGCAGTGTTCCAAATTTAATCCTTGTTCCAAAATTCTGGTAAGCTTTTTGCATTTAATTCCTTTTAAATCTTTATAATTTAATTATAAAGGATTGGCATGGGGTTATCCTGGTCTCCCAGCGGGTTGTCATGAGGGTTTCCCGGTACTCCCATGTCACACCACTCCTGCATGGTCTGCATTAGCTTCCAGTTGCCTTCCAGGTGCAATTCAAGGTGCTGGTAATGACCTTTAAAGCCCTACATGGCTTAGGACCAGAGTATTTGCGAGACCACTTTCTGCCACCGATAGCCTCCCATCGCCTGGCTCAGTCCCACAGAGTTGGCCTCCTCAGGGTGCCCTCGGCCAAACAATGTCAGCTGGCGACTCCCAGGGGGAGAGCCTTCCCTGTGGGAGCACCCACCCTCTGGAACGATCTCCCCCCAGAGCTTCGGATAATCCCCAACCTTCGATCCTTCCGCCATGCCCTGAAGACATGGCTCTTTCAACGAGCCGGTCTAGGATGAACCCATTGTTAGTTTTAAATTTGTTAAATTTTAACTTCTAAATTTTAAATTTGTCAACTCCCACTTTTAAAATTATTTATTGGATCTAATGTAATTTAATATTGTTTTAAAATTCTGCTTTTTATAGTTGCGAGCCACCCTGAGTCCTTAGGGAGAAGGGCGGCATATAAATCCAATAAATAAATAAATAAATAAATAAAAGTACAAGAAGTAAGGGATGGAAACTTATCAATGATTAGATCCAACCTGGAACTAAGGAGAACTTTCCTGATGGTGTGAACAATTAATCAGTGGAATGGCTTGTCTCCAACAGTTGTGGGTTATTAAAGAACAGATTGGACAGCCATTTGTCTGGAATGGTATAGGGTTTCCTGGCTGAACAAGGGGGTTGGGCTAGAAGATCTCCAAGGTCCCTTCTAACTGTTATTCTATTCTACCTTCTGCAAAAGCCAGATTAAAAGGGGGAAAACACATAGCAACCACAGAAAAACACCTTAGCATTAGTTACTAAACCAATTGTAGCAGATTGAGTTCGCTCAACAAAATAAATTATAAGCTATTGTCTCAAACCACAACATGTAGGTTCATAGAATACGAGAAACCAAAACCTAAACAAATTCATGACAACTTCTTGTAACTTGTGATTCATGGAACTTGGCACTTCTTTCAACTTAGCACTAGCTTTACCTGTAGGAAGTTGGTCTGAGGTGAATTTATTTATCTGTTGGCTTGCTTGCTCAATTTCTATAGCCACCCAACTCAACCAAGTGACTCTGGGTGGCTTAAAATTCTAAAATGATAAAACAATTTAAGGAATTAAAACAGTAAAAACACCCCTAAAATAATAAACAGAATAACAGAGTTGGAAGGGACCATGGAGGTCTTCTAATCCAACCCACTGCTCAAGCAGGAGACCTTATACCAGGGGTGTCAAACTCAAGGCCCAAGGGCTGGATTCGGCCCATGGGGTGCTTAGATCTGGCCCGTGGGGCCACCCTGGAAACACGGAAGGAGTGGCCTGCGGTGCCTCTGCCAGCAAAAACGGAGCTCCGGAGGCTGCGACGGCCTCCTGCAACCCCCTGCCAGTGAAAACGGAGCTTGGGAGGAGGGGCCCTCCCGAAGTCCATTTTTACTGGCAGAGGGTTGCAGGAGGATGTCGCAACCTCCCGAGCTCTGTTTTAGCTGCCAGAGCACTCGGGCCGCCACAGGCACCCCTGACACGAGTGTCGTTGAGCTGGCCATGCCCATCCTGGACACACCCACCCCGGCCCCCAGAGGTCAAACCTAACCCTGATGCAGCCCTCAATGAAATTGCGTTTGACACCCCTGCCCTATACCACTCCAGACAAATGGCTGTCCAGTCTCTTCTTTAAAAACCCACAACTGTTGGAAACAAGCCATTCCACTGATTAATTGGTCACACT
>JANHGC010003548.1:67042-84543 GCA_027560395.1 Boaedon fuliginosus
AAGAGAAGAGAAGAGAAGAGAAGAGAAGAGAAGAGAAGAGAAGAGAAGAGAAGAGAAGAGAAGAGAAGAGTTGGAAGCCACCTTGGAGATCTTCTAGTCCACTTCCCTGTTCAGGCAGGAAACCCTATACAATTTCTGACAAATGGTTGTCCAATCTCTTCTTAAAAACTCCCAGTGTTGGAGCATTCACAACTTCTGGAGGCATGTTGTTCCACTGATTAATTGGTCTAACTAGTTCTATATGACATATGGAAACCAACTTGGTCTATTGGTTAAGGTACCAGGCTAGAAACCTGGAGACTAGGAGTTCTAATCCTTCCTCAGCTGTGAAAACTCTCTGGCTTTGGGCCAATCATTCTCTCTTAGCCCAAGCCACCTCAAATGATTGTTGAAATAAGCCAATGGCAATCTACAGATAGTCCTCAGGTTACAACAGCAGAAACTCTGTTGTTAAGCAAAGTGGTCATAAAGTGCAACATCATGTGACTGTGCCACTTACACATGGTTGATACTAAACAAGGACCACATGGGTCATTAAAAAAGGAACTCAAGTGATCATGACTTCTGACTTCCTACTAGCTTCCCCATCACTTGTGGGAACCTGGCCCGAAACATAAAAAATGTGGCTGCAAGGACACTACAATATCAAGAATTCTGAGGAGCCATCGTAAGTCCCCCTTGTTCAGAACCATTATCAATCTGAATAGTCTCTGAACAATTGGTTGTAACCTGAGAATTACCTCTACTTCTTTGTTGCTTCCCAGAAAATTATACCATCTGAATGTGTCCAAAAGTCCTGTGTAACTGAAAGGAGGGTATATTGGAATTGGAATAAGCTCTAAGGTAATTTGGTCTTGCATGCTGTGTATTTCTCTGCCACAGAACAGTTACAATGAATTACAAGTTATTTAAGTCTTGCATAGTCCTCTGTAATTTTGAATAGGGTGGAAATAGCTGTGTTAGTAGGAATTGATACAGAGTGCCCTTCTGATCCAGAAAAAGTCCACAGGGCTATTAAAAATCTTCTTAATACATTTTCATCCTGACAGAGACCTATAGGAAGCACCGTCCTTTATTGCAAATGATAGGTGAATGGTAATGTTTCCACAAGAATATTGAATAGATTCCTGATTCTAGTCTTCAGGAAACATGTGTGCCAGCTTGTGTCCATATAGTTGTGTTTTCCTTTATGAGCTACATATGGAGTTTCATTCAATGGTGTCTCCTGGCTGATTCTAAATCTAACATTCAGTTGTAATAAAGTATAATAAAAACAATCATGCTCATTACTCTTAGTTTTGCAAATACACTCTAAAGTCTTTTCTTCCCTTTTCTTCCCTTTATTTTCTTTCTCAGTGATTCTTGTAAATATGCATTACAAGTTAGTAGAGGAAGTGAGGAAGTACAATATCCTATCCAATTATAAAGGTGAGATTGAATTGGATGATGTAACTTTGCTAAAACATTAGACACATGGTTCTTGTGTTCAAATGCTGGGGAATAGGTAGCTTACTTTTAGCTACAGTACCACCAACTGGCTCTTTTACAGATAGAGCATTGAAATAGATGTGCCTTGTGTCTCTGTGTCATCTTACAGTATATTCTTCCAATGTATCTTATTATGTACACTGTTATTTTAATGCTACATACGCTTCTTGAACCATATAGGATGGAGTCCAGACTGAATTCCAAGGCACAGTGACAGTGCTGAAGGGGAATTCCTCCTCATCCCAAGCCAGTCTTTCATTATACCATGACTGAAAGGATCATTAAGAGAAAATGTTAGTTTTCATTCTTTCTTTTTTTCAGAATTTTATTTTTTAAAAACAAACAAAAATAAAACATAAGCTTTTATCCAGGTAGGTGAATGTGGCGTAGGGTTACAAATATTCAATTTCATCAACTCATTCTTTAAAAAATTAAGATTAATATCTCCACTATTCCCTTTAAAATATTCTCAAAAACCTTACATTTTAATATCATATTCAAAATTGCGTTCTTAGCATAACCTCTTTAAAACATTTTTAATCCATCTATATCTATTATTCATAGAAGCAATTAAAACAATAATAAAGAACAATAGTAAGAAAAAGAAAATGAAAGAGAAAGAAGGTACTTATATTTACTTTGATACATACATTAATACTCACTAACAATTTTTAACCCTCATCTGTTCTTTTCTTTTTAGATAGATCCGTCCCTGTCCCCCAAATTCCCTTCCACTTTCTAACACTGCTTCGGGCTCCAACAGCTCTGATCTCCTTGCCTTCCTTGTCTATGTTTCCCCCTCTTGTCTTCATTCTTCTTCTTATTATTATTAATTAAATTTATATCCTGCCTCTCTTCCCCAATCAAGGGGAACGTGAGGTGGCTAACAACATGTTAAAATTACAATAAAACATCATAAAAACATTAACAATAAAATCTAAACAACATTAATATAAAAAACCATTAAAAAACACAGCTGTACAAAAACAAACATACAAAACATTCATACAAGGGAGTCATTAATTCCAAGCAAAGCCAGGTCTTCGCAGCCCGGTGGAAGGCCAACAGACTAAGGACAGTCTGGACCTCTATGGGGAGCTGATTCCAGAGGGCCGGAGCTGCCACAGAGAAGGCCTTCGACTGCGGGCCACCAGCCGACATTGTTTAGCTGACAGGACCCATAGGAGCCCAACTCTGTGAGTTCTAACTGGGTGCTGGGAGGCATGAGGTGAAAGAAGACGGTCTCGAAGGTACCCCGCTCCTAAGCCATGAAGGGCTTTAAAGGTCATCACCAGCACCTTGAATTGCACTTGGAAGCCTATTGGGAGCCAGTGCAGCTCGTGGAGGAGTGGTGTTATGTGGGGCACCGAGGCATACCCTTGATCACTCACGCGGCTGCATTCTGGACCAATTGGAGCTTCCAAGTGCTCTTCAAGGTACAGCGCATTACAGTCATCCAACTGAGAGGTGACAAGGGCATGAGTGACTGTAAGGAGACCCTCTTGGTCCAGGAAGGGGTGCAACTGGTACAATAGGCGGACCTGTGCATAGGTTCCCCTGGCCACAGCCTCCAAATGATTCTCTAATTGCAGCTGTGGATCCAGGAGAACTCCCTCCTTGCGCACCTGTTCTGAGGGGGATGTCAATCCCCACCCAGCATTAACGATGTACAATCAACTGGACCATGTGGGGCAACATCCAAAGCCACTCAATCTTGTCGGGATTGAGTCTGAGCCTGTTGGTCCCCATCCAGATCCTCACAGGCTCCAGGCACCGGAACATCACCTCGACGGCATCACTGGTTCGGCCTGGGGCAGAAATGTATAGTTGGGTATCATCAACGTACTAAAGATATCTTACCCCATGCCATCAGATGATCTCACCCAGCAGTTTCTTACATTTCCCATTCCCAGCATTGATTATGTTAAAATTTAAGCCATCTTTTTCCAGCTTGGCCATCTTGCAGACATTAGGGGAAATGACTTTATAGGCATTATGCTGAAGTTAGGCCCATGGGAATCAATTTGTATGGGCAATGAGAGCTCCCTTTTCAGATAGCAATGTATGCTGAATGTATGCTGAATGTAAACAATCATGAACAATCTTTTCATAGGTGTTAGGATGAAGTTAGTGTTAAGAGAAGGAAAAGATGAACAGAAGTCTAAATGCATGATAGATATTGCCTAAGAATTTTAGGCAAGCTCAGTTGCCATAGTTACATCTCCCATTTTCCATGGCTAGTGATTTGTGGGCTTAAGGTTTTTCTGTAATGAGTTTTCTGCCCATTTTTTCTGCCCAAAGTACAACTCCCAGAATACCCCAGGGGAAAATAAATTATTATTGAGCCAATATGTTCGCAATATACTCTGAAGGAGAAGGAAAGTCGACAGTGTTTTTAACACCTGAACTGTTTGAGGATGAGATTTTAAGAGAGTTAACTATCCGATGGTTAGAAAGAAATGAATTCACTTAGAAATAGACATTGGAAAAAAACTGCATAGGATGCACCAAAAAAATAATTTTAAAAGAAACATTTAATTCACATTTTCCAGGCTATATTTTCCAGATTACACAAATCAGAATATCAAATTATGCATTTTTCTGAATAATATGGTGTAAATTTGGACTAAAAACTGCATACTGGAGGAAAACGTGCTCTTGGTACTTATTAGGTACATATAAAATTTATCCCAAATGGTTTGTACATCTTCATTTACTCTTTTCTTCGTATCTTATATTAGTGATTAATGCATCACTAACTGATGCACTAACTGATCAGTTAGTGATTTGCCCTTATTTACCAGGATGCAAGAAGAGGGGAGTAGGATTAGAATGTTCTTTTTTTTTTGTTCAAAGCACACTTGTATAACATTTTCAAGTTCAAGTGTGGGTTACGAGTGCTATGCCAATGACTGGACAAAAAAAAAAGATTCCACAATAAAGAAGTAGGTGGGGTCAGGACAAAGAAAATGTTTCGCTTTGCATCCACTCCTCATTTAGCAAGTACCTTGATAAGCAACCATTTGCAAATACAACAATAATAACAAAAATATATTTTATGACCAATGTATGCTCTTATGATCCAATTTTGTGTGTCTGACAACAATGCATGCTGTAGTGAAGGCAACACTGGCATAACTGTACCAGAAAACTGTATCTGAATGAGACAGCAGCAACCATGGATCTTCACAGTGACTCTTTCTCACTCTCAGCCATGGATTCACTTAGTGACCATTTCACTGAATGAACTAATTGTGAGAATGGAACAGGTTGCTAAATGAGGAGAGGGTGTAATCTAAATATAACTGACATGCAGTGAATATACGTTTGTCAGGCATGATGTAATTTTCCCCTTTCTGTCATATTAAAATTAACAATTTGACAGCAACGTTTTATGGTTTCTAAACAAAATTTGGATTTGCATGCTGCACACACTGCTTTAGGCTTTCCTTGTCTCTCTTCCCAATTACTGGATTAAAAAAATATTAAGCGTTACCTGATTCAGGACGAGAACAGATGTGATGGTGTATTTCAAGATGTCCTAGTGGAAGAATAATTCATGGTCATTTTCTTTCCATTTGTTTATACAAACACATTGAATTTTCTTTTGGAAAATCCACAATAAAATGCAAAATGGAATTGAATGGAATGGAACAGAATGGAAAGGAATAATTTTCAAATACTAAGATTCCCAAAAGAAAAGAAAAAAGCTATTATTGTAAGTATTGGCTGAAGTATTGTGTTGTTCAGATATGATTTTTATTCTACCAGAAGAATGTCTTATTTATTGACAATTTTTGTAACATAAGAGTTCATCCCCTATCTAGCTGCTTCCTTCCCTCAGCATTTCCTCAAAGCAAGAAAAGCCACTTTTCTTTGAACTCTATGAAATTAGTGGAATTATTAGATTTTTGGGAACCTCAGCTGTACTTTTGCAATTCATACATATGTCCAAGATGTTCACTTACATTTCTTTCGAACATATTCCTTGCCACCAATTCTCATAGGTCATCTCTCTCACTATGAAAACAATATTGTGAAATATAGGGAATGCAGGAAGGGAAATGATATTAACTTGTCTCTTTGTAGAGTGGGCTGAAGGGCACTTGATGACTTCACAGCTGAGAGGGAAGAGAAACTCTAGGGAACTAGGTACAAAGTGCAAACCGCATATCTACCAGCCAGCTTGAAGACAGTAAAGCCTTCCATTAATGATTTATTTATGCTCTTTGCAAGCTATAATATTGACATACAGTAACCAAGTTGATTGTGCTAGGAATCTCAGCATAGATCAATAAAAGTATTACATGGATGAGACTTAGGAAATCAATGAACTGACAGTTTCATCATGTTTTAGCTGTTACCGAAAGAGAGAGAGAGAGAGACAGACAGACAGACAGACAGACAGACAGACACATATACAGAGACACACACACAAGAAAAAACACTTTTTAATTCCCCGTTGGAACTAGGAGCAATTAAAACCGATAGTAAGCCCCTATTTTCTTTTGGAGCAGAGTGCTTAGTTAATGACAATTTACAAATATTTAAATTTTACCATACATACCACATTTAGCACATTAGACATAATCACTGTGATATTCACTAGAAGGGGGCCATTTCCATTTCTGTGGGCTTGATATACAGCATTTGTACCAAATAGTGATTTAAATAGTTTTTCTTCCAAAGAGGCAGAGGAATCTTGCCAGGTTATCTGAAGTGAGGCTGCTAGAAGCAAAGCACAAAGTTCCCATTTTAGATCAAAGGTTCTCACAATATGCTGCAGTTCAAATCAACACCAACATTTGTGTTGAAACTAAGATGTTCAGGTTTAGTTCTTGTTAAATTCCATAAAGTATGGTAGAGGATGATGGTCACCTTAGTACTTAAGTAAAATTTAAGAGCCAGTTTGGTCTAGTGGTTAATACATGAGGCTAGAAAGAAAGAAACTATGAATTCTATTCCTGCCTCAGGCATGACAGCCATCCAGGTCAGGGGTCCCCAATTCCCGGGCCATGGACCAATCCCAGTCTGTGGCCTGTTGGGAACCAGGCCATACAGTTGGAGGTAAGCAGGGGGCAAATGAGTGAAATCAACATGATCCCTACCCATGGAAAAATTGTCTTCTATGAAACCGATCCCTGGTGCCAAAAAGATTGAACACAGCTGATCTAGGTAACATTGGGCCAGTCATTCTCTCTCCCAGCCCAACCTACCACACAGTGTTGTTGCTGTGGAGAAAATAGGAGGAGGGAGGAGTATTACGTAATGACAGCCACCTTCAGTTAATTATAAAAGGCAGCAATCATGAAATCAATCAATCAATAATCATCCTGGTCAGCTGTTACAAAGGAGGGTACTGCATGTGAGATCTTTGTCTCTACCTTGGTTATCAGAACCACCATTGACATCAAATAAACTATGTTTAGGATTCAGTAGAAGTTTCATCCTCATCAGAGATGTTCTTTCCCCACAACCCTTGACGGTAATAACTCTTCATCAAGAGAAAGAATAAATGCTGATTCCAATTCTTCAAACCACAAGTAATCATAAACTTTGGAATTTCTCTAGATTAGAATCTCCTCCACATTTCCTTTTACTTGCATGTAAGGAAAGCCATTTTCTATGCCCAAATAAGATCATTTTTACTGTCCATTTCCAAGGCTAAACTTTGTACATGCCTATATGTTATATCAAGAAATCAGGAACTTATTAGTCTCAACATATGTTCAAAATAAGAAAAGATGTACCCTACCTAGCAACAGGAAAAGATAGGTCAAGTTGATTCTTGCTCTCTTCATTTCTTTTTGCCAGGAGAACAGGCTTTAAAGTAATTCCAGCTCTTGATGTAAAATTGTTATTGATTTCATTCAATACACCTTGAAAGCACCAGGTTAGGAATGGATGTTGTAAAATTAATATGAATTCACAGATTTGGATTATCCTTCTCTATGGCATTCCTAGCATGTAAAGCTATGCTATACATAATAAGCATCATAATAATATGATTATAATACCCCTATTATACCTGTATATGCAATTGGCCTAAGATAGTCTTGCAAATTGTTTTTTACTGATGGTAGGAAATAAGTGTATTGCCAAATGTCCTAGTCACATGGAGACTCACAGATTAGCATTACAATTTATTCTGTTCTTTTTGGTAAGGCAGTGATAATCTAATAATTGCCTTTCTATTAAAAAAAGTATATTCAAAATAACATTTCATACTACATGACCAATTTTAAACCTTAAATTAGTAATACAAAAAAGTATCTGAGGAAGAATGAAATTCTTAAAAAGTATCCAGTGAGCCACCAGAAATGCGTGTAAAAAATAATAATAATTTAGCAGACAGATAAAGCCTCCCGTAATTACCTATAAAAGTCTATGAAGAGAGTTAAAAAAAAAAGGAAAGAAAGCATGAATAAAACATAGATGTTGTATCAATACATTGGAAAACACAGCAAGCAATCATAGAATTTTCTCTCCTTTATAAAATAAAACCAGAGATATAAACAATCTCATAAGAATATACTGTAATCAAATGCTCAATCTGTTCCATGCCTTTTCATCCATACCAATGGGGTGCTTCCTTGAGTGTGTGCAAAAATTTCAAATTTGAACCACTTTACATAAAAATACAGTTATTTTTTACAATCTATTTTCACCTTGCAAAGTTCCTTGCTTCCTTGAGTGTGTGCAAAAATTTCAAATTTGAACCACTTTACATAAAAATACACAGTTATTTTTTACAATCTATTTTCACCTTGCAAAGTTCACTCCCCACACCACCCTCTATACATATTTTTTATTTATAGCTGTTTTTTCAGTTATTAACTTCTGATGGACCATTCTTGGGCCCAGTACAACCTTCTGTCATCTGGACAAGCTACCAATCAATCAGAGTAGAGCTGGAAGAGACCTTGGAGGACTTCTACTCCAACCCCCTGCTCAAGTAGGTGACCCTATACTATTTCAGACAAGTGGCTGTCCAGTGTCTTCTCAAAAACCTCCAATGATGAAGCACCCACAACTTCTGAAGGCAAGCTGACCCACTGGCTAGTTGTTCTCACTGTTAGGAAGTTTCTCCTTAATTCAAGACCACTGCACAGCCTTCATGCTCAACTTTTTATAACCATAGACATATAGTCCAACAAAAACTGTTGCATTCTGAACATGTGGAATTTCACAGGTAGGAGCCACTAAAGATAACTTGAAATCAATGTTGACTGACCAACCATACCTGGAAAAGATGCCACTATTCAGTGTGGACAGATGGACAGCTAACAGTTGAATGCGGAGACATTGAGAAAGTTATTGATATACCGGTAGTTTGGAAGGAGTGCTCTTTCAAGGGTGGATTCAAAATCTGTCCAGTACCCTGGTTGTTTTTTATACCAACAGCTGCCACATCAGTTATTTATTCTGAAAAAAGACAATGGATGAATCCATGTTTGTTTATTGCACAGACACACCCATGATTCGAATTCTCAGCAACACTAACCAAATAAGCCTCATGTCATTGTTTTTTAAATGATGTCCTGTATTTCATTCTCTACTATTGCTAGTGAGAAGTAACTGAATCACCAAAATACTTAATGGGTTTGCTTCTTTTTTTTAATTTACAATATTTGTAATCCTTTTTCAAAAAGTCAAAGTGATTCAAAATCAAACAAGTCTAGCACTCCTAAATATTAGCCATAGCAATAAAAACAACAGCAGCATCTTAAGCATGAAAACTCAGAACTAGCATATGCTTGCTAAGAAAATAATTTCCATTTAGGAAGACTGTTGACATCTGTTATTCTGCTTAATCACATGATTGTTCTTTTAAACAGAAGCCTACATTGTTTACATTTGCTGTGCTAAGTTATATTTGTATCTTCAGGTTTATTTCCAAAACGTTCAAGGCAGTACGCACCCACGTTCACAACAACCCTTTCATTTTGCATAATCTGAGATAAATGGTCCTAAAATCATCAAATGAATAGTATGGATAAAGGCAGAATTGAAACTCAGTCTATTCTGGTCTGATATTCTAAAAACTATAATATAGTGGCTTTGCACATAGCCCAGATCATCTCTGCCTTGACTTGGGATGTCCAAACTCGAACACAGGGAATGCGTCTTGCGAAAAGCTTAAATACAAGCCAGGCACTAACAAGTGAGTAACGCTCATGATACTGAGTACAACTCAAAGATGTATTGAGTACTGGGCCTCATGTCACAAGGAAATAATTGGCAGGATAATTCTGCTGCTTTCTTTGTTGTGCAAAGCCAACGAAACTATGCAATCTAAATGGAACAAATTTCAGTGCAAACTGGCGTACTGTTATTTATATCTGGATATTTGAAAACAAAGAATGCTTCCAAATGCTGTATGATGCTGTTATATTTCTCATTATCCACGGTCTCATCCGATGCTCTTCTAATTATTTAGTGGAGACACAAAGCAGAGCTCATATATTTGTATGAAATCATCACCTGCAAGCAGGAAAGCATCTAAAACAGGGGTGTCAAACTCAAGACCCCAGGGCCAGATCCAGCCCGCAGGGCCACGATGGAAACAGTGAAGGCCCAGTCCGCAGTGCCTCTGCCAGCAAAAACAGAACCCAGGAGGGCTGCATGTGGCCCCCCTGAGCTCCGTTTTCACTGGTAGAGGGCTGCAGGAGGCCATTGCAGGAGGCTGGCAGAGGGTTGCAAGAGGCCAAAAAAGATGCTTGTGTGGGCAGCGGATGGCACTCCCCAGCTCCATTTTCACTGGCAGAGGGATGCAGGAGGTTGTCGCAACTGAAACAGAGCTTGGGAGCCTGTTTATGCTGGCAGAGTGCTTGGGCCATCAGAGGTGCCCGTGATATGAGTGACATCTAGCTGGCCAGGCCCACGCTGATCCCCCAAGGTCAAATACAACCTTGATGCGACCCTCAATGAAATCAAGTTTGACACCCCGATCTAAATAGTTTGTCTTCTCCAAAGTAGTCCTTTCTGGCTTTCTCTTTGTTAATACTATCAGTTGATATATCTGTTTGTGCCCTGTTTTCTTATTAAAACATGAAAAGGTTTGCTTAGATTGCTATATTATATTTTGCTGAAATATGGTTGTGTTCTTGCTAGCTGGGTGCATTTTCATGGTAAAGTGATACATAGGCCTTAAAATTAAAATAGAAATAATTTCATAATCACCTGCATTTCAGATTGGGAAGGATATAAAGGAAATGTCTTTAGCATTTAGGGATGCAATCTTTGGAAAACCAGCCCAAATAATATTTCACTGCATAATTATTGCTGGAATTATAGCCATTCTGTGACAGACTTCTATTTTTCCTGTGGTCATTACTACTTAGAGCTCATTTAGCTCTCTGCATCCATCATGAACAAATGGAATTAAGATCAAAGGTGGAAGCAGGAGTTCATCCATTTGCAAGACTGGCAATTATATTTATGTTCCTGGAGTCTGGACACTAAGTTGATCTTCCTGAATGCAACCTCTTTGTATGCTGGAATATGAAATAGAATGCATTGATGAAGTAAATCACTGTTTTATTGCAAGGATGGGCATTCTACAAATATAGGTACATAAAGAAACTACTACTACTTATTTTCTTTTTGTCAAAAGAAATTTGTTGGGCAGAAACTCAACCCCCTTGTCTTTTTCTCAGCACTTTTACAAATACTTTTTGCTGGAATTGATTAACTGGACAGGCAAGAGAACAATCTGTGCAGGAAGAGCAGGAAGTCCCTTGGACAGTTCATTTACTGACTAATCAAGACCTAAACTTCATTGAAAAGGCCTCTCTCTCTTTTTTTTAAGTTTTATTTCTTTTTAATATTTTAAAACATCATCCAACATCAGACTTCATGTTACGTGGGTTTTTACATGGTATAATTTCAATGATCATTACTTCTTTTGCTTTTAATTCTAACAATTTTCATCTCTTATATATTTCTTACTATTCTTAACTGTTCTCATCTAATAGTCAAATCAATATAATCGATCAACTTAAATATTTTTATATATTCTCTTCTCCCTTCATTTAACATTTTTAATTCTATCTTCCAACCAATTATAAAACACCTGCCATATCATATAATATTCAGTATCTTCCTTTTCTTTGATCATTAATGTTAATCTATTCATTTCTGCGCATTCTAGTATTTTATTAATTATCATATCTTCACTAATCCCTTCCATTGCTGTGCAAATACAAGGCCTCTCTTGATGGGGCAAAATATGAGGAGATACAGCTCATCATTGTTGAGAAACCGTCCCTAAATCATTCTGATGTTATTATCCACAGTGAGGACTTGGCATTGATTGGAAACACTCATGAGGAAATGACCTGGGAATATGGACATTTACTCAGGAGGCTGGTGCAATGCAACTTCCCTTAGTTTATCATGGTGTGTCTTCCACAGAGAAGGTACAGTAGGCTTTTAATCTAAACATCTAAGTTATTGAGAACCTTTCTGCCTTCCAAGAAGAAATACATTTTCTCCTGAATATACATTTAATTATTGCCCTTTGTGACTTGAAATTTAGTGGCGGTTAGGAACTGATAAGACTCAGAACAATTAACATATCCATTCAAGGTCACTAGGTTGTTGTTTTTTTAATTAACCATTAGCATTGTATTAATTTCCTCTTTTTTCCCCCTTACCTAAATTATTCTTAGCCCAATCTTGAATAATGTTATTACCAGTGCTTTTTTTACTACCGGTTCTGTGGGTGTGGTTTGGTGGGCGTGGCTATGCGGTCAGCCAATCAGAGGTGGTATTTGCTGCAGTCAGCCAATCAGAGCTGGTATTTGCCGGCTCTCCGAACCAATCAAAATTATCGCTACCGGTTCACCTGAACCTGTCAGAACTGCTGAATACCACCTCTGGTTATTACCCCCACAAAGAAACTGACTTCTGTTGTTATACATATGTCTTGGCAGCAATAGACTCAAACTGGATCCTTGACTCAAAAACAAAGAATTACAAATTGCGCCATAGTAATGGGTCAGATACGCCCAAAGTATTCCTTTGGAATAATTACCCCCCCCCCTTTGACAATCACTGTCTTACCTCCTGCCTTTTTCTTATTACTTTATTGCACTTTTTTATTTTTTAGTTTTCTTTGGCATTCCCTGCCCCCAAATGAAGCAGTATGATGGGAATGATCTGAACATTAGCACTCAGTGCAAAGCTAAGGGAGAGCAATGCATTTACCTTCTTTATTATAGGCAGACCTATTTCATAAGTTTGGCTTAGTTTTAGAGAGTTCAGCTTGTTTTAAAAAAATTACTGGAGGAAGAAAAAATTTTTGGATTGCCAGATATTCTCTATTTAAAGGTTCTCTTTTCCAGGATAGTATTAAAGACAGCCATACTCCTATATTTCCTTTTGGAAATACACAAATGTTATATTGAATATCCCAAATGTGCTTTTTCAAGAGGCAACTGGACTTTTTTGTTTTACTTAGAAGACATTTTCTAAGAAAAACAAAAACCAAGAAAGTCCATTGCCTCTTCAAACTTATGAATAACCCAAATAAGCCGTTTACAATATAAAATTTGTTTTAAATTGTCAGAGAGACAGATAATTTGATGGCTGTAGATATTTTAATTGATTGATTCACTGATTGAAGTTCTCACAATCACTTGCCCTCTTTGCTGCAGCAAATGGAAACTGATGTCTAAAACAAGTGGAGGACACCCCCCACTGGCAACATCTTCACACTTACTCTAGAGACCACGGGTGTCAAACTTATCATGTCACGTTGCTGTCACGTGACATTTCACAATGTTTTTCCCCTTTGCGGAGCTGGGGTAGGCGTGGCCTGTGCATGACGCATCCAGCCCCGGGGCCACCAGTTTGACACCCTGAAATAGAGTCTAGTTCTAAGCAAAGTCCCAGTACAGAAAGCAGTGGGGAAAGACCCTTTTTTGTGAATGCATCAGGAAAAAAATGATTTTCCTACAATTTGGAATGAACAATATAGCAAGAAGCAGCAGATGGGCCAGTGATCCTCATTTAATCCCAATACTTTGCTCTGTGTTCAAGGGAAAAGTACGCATATTAAACTTCAAGGCGTCAGGGGGAAGGCATAGTAATTTGGCAGTGAGCCTGTGCAGCTTGATTCTCCACCACCTGTAATTGGATATTAAGCAATGGAGAGAGCATTGATGGCTGGGTTGGTGAGCTGCATTTCAATGCTGTTGTTTTGTGATGGCTTGGCATCCATTGTCCCTATTTCTCCCCAGATTAGCTGAAACTGTTTATCCTAAGAAGCAGCTGAACTCTGGGAGATGTATTCATTTTCCTTAGAGAATGAAAACATGGGAAGAGCTTATGCTGGTTAATGTATTTCCAGTGTCACATATTACAATTTCTCAGTACTTAATGGTGTATTAGACCCTAATCATTCCTGGATTTGTATGAATAGTTTTAAAGTAGCTCTGTTTTCTGGTCTAGATTCTGTGTGATGACAGAAGTTCAGTAAAGAAAGGCTCAGAAACGCACTTATAGAAAATATTAAATATTTTGGTTTGTTCTACACCTTAAGTGTTTCATATAAGTGTCATGACACAGTTTGTTGACTGTGTCTTTTCGTTTAAGGGGATGAGATGATGCTAGGATGGGAGGAGCTCTGCAACAAAGTGGATTTTTAAGAGTTCTCTGCCCAACCACTCCTTGACGCTAATGTTATCAAGCTAACCCTTGTTTTCACCAGTACTGTGGATATTTATTTGGAATAAAACCGTTATCAGACCTGGTTGCCTGCTTTCCTGAGACGTTTTTTCTGTTCCTTCACATTCATACAGACTGCGTTTGACAGAAGATTAGTGTCAAGGAGTGAGCCTGTGCAGCTTGATTCTCCACCACCTGTAATTGGATATTAAGCAATGGAGAGAGCATTGATGGCTAGGTTGGTGAGCTGCATTTCAATGCTGTTTACTGTTTTTACTCTCATGAGTAAAATATCTGGGTGGCTGGAACAACTTCTGGCATATCACTTTGGCAATAGACTTGACTGGGAAGTGCAACAGTCTTGTCTTTATAGGGGCTTGACACAAGACCTGCAGGAATGGTTTGGGGCGGCAACTGAATTAGATGCAGGGTTACGCCAATTCTGCAGGGGAGATTCATCAGAGGTCAGGTGCTCCTCCACCCTGTCCGGACCCTGGACTTTTCCAGTGAGGGGAAGAGGTAATATGTCAACAGGAAATCAGACTCCATTTCCTATGTTTTAATTGCAATATGCTTGGTCATTGGGCAGCCGACCGTTTCCATCCATGGCCGTACAACCAACCACTGGTTAAACCAACTGATACCACCACTCATAGTACCGCTAGTAGGGGATGGCCTACCCCTAATTGACTGAGAAAGGCTGAATAGATGACTCTATCGGCAGATGCATAAGCGACCTCCACACCTACCGAGCGTACCCCTTGCATGAACATGGACAAGGGTGGTGAGCCACTGAGTGAAGTAGACAATGACCCTATGGTGAGTGACCCTGTACCCCTTTTTGTATTTACAGTTAAATTGACTCCTGCAGGGTCTAGGTGTCAAAAGAGTATGCGGCTTTATTAGATACTGGCTGCACCAGATGTATTATGAGCAAAGACGTGGTGGACGCTTTGGGGGTATGTACATTCTGATTAAAAACCCCAATTTCATTTGAACAAATGGATGGTACTGTGCTGGAGGTGTTCCTGCTACTCTGGTTCCTGAACCTCTCTTTATGGATGTTGCATCACATATCAAAATGATTCATTTATAGTGGGGCCGAAAATGACTGATTCTATCAACTTGGGACTATCCTGGCTCAGTATGGGATCTGATCCTTTGGTGGGAAGGGGTTTTTCACAGATTAAGATTTACAACTACCACACCAAGTACAAAAAGATCGACAGAAGGTGTTTCCAATGAAGTAATATTGAAATATATACTCACAGAATACCACGAATTGTGGGGAGTGTTCAGCGAACGAGAATGCAACATCCTACCCACTCACAGAACAACTGACTACGCTATTGAGCTGGTACCAGGGGCTACACTCTCTAAACCTTGAATGTACCCTATGATCCCAAAAGACCTTGAAGAAATGTGTAGATATATAAATACAAATGTATCTTGGGGTTTCATAGTGCCTGGGCGTTCTCGCATAGCTACTCCTGTTCTCTTCCAAGAAAAAAAAGATGATGGTCTCAGGTTATATGTTGATTTCTGGGGGTTAAATGCAATGTGCATAGAGCCACCGTATCATTTACCCTTGATAACAGACTTATTAGCCACATTATCATCTAGACAAGTATTCATGTGATTAGATCTGAGGGAGGCATACTACCGAGTGCAGATAAAAATGGAGATGAGTGGAAGATGACATTCAACTGTCCACTCTGCAGTCATTAGTTTAGAATGATGCCTTTTGGATTAAAATGCAGTTAATTAATAGCGTGTTGCAGGAGTTTCTTTATAAGGGGGTTCTTGTATACCTTGACTATATTTTGATTTATACCCCAACCATAAAGGAACATATTCCCCTGGTACATTGTGTATTAAAGAGGTTATGGGAGGAGAAACTGTACATGAAGCTTTCTAAATGCTCTTTTCATCAGACACAGCTAGATTATTTGGGCTATCACATCTCTCAGTGTGGCATCAAGATGGATACAGCCAAAGTTTGAGTGGTGGTGGAATGGGAGGCCCCAAAAAACAGAAAACAGCTCCAAAGGTTTTTTGGGGTTTGCTAATTTTTACAGACAATTTATTCCTGCTTTTGCCCAAGTGGCTTTACCATTGACAGAATTATTATGGACAAAACATTTACAAAGTCATCCAAAACCAAATCAGTTGTTGGAATGGACCTCGTAGTGTGAAAAAGCTTTTAACAAGTTAAAGGAGCTATTCGCCAAAGAACCAGTACTATGACACCCAAATCAGGATATTCCCTTTAAAGTACAAGTTGATGCAAGCAATGTAGTAGTAGGGGGTCTGTTGCTGCAATGTGATAATACAGGAAGGTTGCATCCTTGTGCCTACACCTCACATAAATTGAACCTCACAGAAAGGAGGTGGGCTGTGTGGGAGAAAGAGGCGCCCTTAGCACCTAGAGGCACTTATTGGAGGGCAGTAAACATTCTTTTGAAGTATGGACAGACCACCAACATCTGGAGGCATTACAAAAAACCCGATACTTGTCTCCTAAACAGGTACAATGGGCCCTCTATTTTCAAAGATTTAATTTCAAATTGAAGTATATTCCCAGTGGTTAGAACTTTTTAGCAGATTCCCTATCTCATCAATTGCAATTCGAAATGTGAGTCAGTAATACAATCAGTGATTCCATCTAACCCAACAAGCTATGTATTGCAGAACAAAAAAACACAGATTGATATAACAGAGACATTATGACAAGCTTTACTACCAGATATTTGGTGGCTGGCCAACAAGCACTTGGTGTCGCTTCGGGACAGTGTAGCCTGGAAGGATGATAAAGTGTACATCCACACCACGATGTGAAAACGATATTACAACATTGACATGATGTAAAATCAGCGGGACACTTTGGCTATGTTAAGATGCTTCATTTAGTCAGAATACAATTCTGGTGGCCACAAATGCGTTGAGGCATATAAGATTATTGAAGATAATGTTTAGTATGTGCTACCTCCAAGCAAAAGGCTGGAAAAACCTTATGGACTGCTGCAGATGGTTGCAGAGCCTGCTGTACCATGGTCTGAAGTAGGGATGGATTTTATCACTGATCTACCATGCAGTAAAGGATGTACAGTTATTTGGTCTGTGGTAGACCTGTTTTCTAAACAGGCCCACTTTATAACCTGTAAGCAGTTACCATTAGCCCAAAAACTAGCATGGATGTTCCAGGGATGGGTTCCTACTCGTTCACTGGTTACCTGCTTTGTGGGCGTGCTTCCCAATCTCCTGTCAAATGCACGCTGCGCACGATTGACTTCAAAATCTTTGTGGTGTTCTGCAAGTACTCTGATCCAACAACTGCACAG